>JAVJIF010014158.1:0-92765 GCA_038442645.1 Agave tequilana | reverse complement strand
AGTGTGGACTTCTGCAATGCTAAAGAATTTGACCTGCACACCAAAAATAAAGAAGAAAGGTTAACAAAAACGTGAAATCAAACCGTTCCCATTCTCAGAAATTGCGCCAAAATTTGATCGGGAGAAAACTGCGCACAAAAAGTGTATGTTTTTAATTAGAAGTTAAAAGTTTATGCTTTGACTTCCTTGATACTTTTGTTATAGCATAGAGGGTAAAACGAGTCGAATCCACAAGAACGAGAGGCGATAGAAGCTTACACGGTATGTATACGTGTGTGTTAACGGTTCTTCTATGTTTGAAAGAATGAAAAGAAAGGAAAACAAAGAATGAAAACAGAAGTGTGGTGAAAACAAAGAAGTGGCAAACATAGAAAAGAATGTATTTATGATTTTTGAAATATGTCTAAATAAAGTGAAAAAGAAAGAAAACTCATAGCTACTAACTACTAATGACTCCACCAATATGCTAACCTCTTAGTGATAGTTGCCTCACATGTATCATTGGCCATCACTAATCCTTGGTTTAAGAGCGTTTCAAAGTATAACCCATATGTAACTCATCACATCCCAACTCAACAAAACAAGTGCAAGCTACACTTAAACCATCAAAGCTAAAAGTAAGAATGGAGTAAAGTAATATTAGCTTGTTAGAGAGGTAGGAAGTTAGAGTATTAGATCATCATCATGAGCCATCAATAGCTCTTGCAAGAGCAAGGCCAAGTAGAGGCTATTATTCATGTGAATTATTAAGTAAGAAGTTAGACTAGTTAGTGGTTAGTAGTTAGTTGCCATGAGAGAAAAGATAGCTAAACATGTAAAAAGAGTTAGAGAGAAGAAAATAAAGATAGGGTAAGAAAGCACTTTCATAGATTATCACTTTTATTACAAGCACTCTTACTTCCCAACATGTACCACTCTCTCTCCCTATTACAAGATTTATAAGAAATGAAAAATACAAAGGAGGAAGAAGAAGAACACTAATCTAAGCTATCCTAAACTACAAAATGGAGATGAAAACTACCCTAAACTCTGCATATCTTGTTCTGAGAACCCCAGGGGGTATATATAGGCACCCGGAGAAAGGGGGCCAGGGGACAAACCCTGGCCCAAAGTACAGGGGCGGCCGTGCCTATACGGCCACAAAACTGCAGCCCAGTGATTAGTCTCTAACTTTGTATAATTTGTATCACATCTTCACATTGATTTCATATTAAATTTGCTAATAAAGCTTTGCTTGCTTGATTCTAGGTCCATGGTGTGCAATGAAGAAGAAGACCCTAAATCACCATTTAATTTGTGATTAAAGGCCTATTAAAGTTAGCCATTGACCTAGAGGAGCCGATTCATCAAAACCAGGGGCTGCAAAACTAAAACTGGGCACAGGGCCTGACAGGGGACAGACGGGATCGGGCACGGCTCGAAGCGCCGCGCGCGCGGCCCTAGTAGGGCGCGGGGCCCGGCCGCGTTTTGGGCCAGGGCCTGTCCCCTGGCCCCCCTCTTCCCTGGTGGCTATAAATACCCCCTGGTTTCCAGAAAAGCAAGATATACAGAGTTTAGGGTAGTTTTTTCATTCCATGTTGTAGTTTAGTTTAGGTTAGGTTAGTTCTTCTTCCCCATTGTACTTTCATTTTGTAGATCTTGTATTAGAAGAAAGAGCGATACATGAGTGGAATGCAAGAGTACTTGTAATAGAAGGTGACAAGCTATGAAAGGTACTCTCTTTACCTCTCTTTGTTTTCTATCTAACTTCTTTTATATGTGTAGCTAATCTTTTCTCTCATGGCACTAACTATTAACCACAACTAGTTTAACTTCTTTTATGATAATCCACATGAATCTAATAGGCTCGTTTTGGCCTTGCTCTTGCAAGAGTCATTGATGGCTCATGATGATGGATCTAACTCTAACTTCCTAATCACTAACAAGCTAACATTACTTTACTCCATGCTTACTTTTAGTTTTGATGGTTTAAATGTAGCTTGAAGTTGTTTTGTTGTGTTGGGTTGTGATGAGTTACATATGGGTCATGCTTTGAATCGCTCTTGAACCAAGGACTAGTGATGGCCAATAATACATGTGAGGCAAACTATCATTAGAGGTTAGCATGTTGGTGGAGCCATTAGTAGTTAGTAGCCATGAGTTTTCTTTCTTTTTCACTTTATTTTAGATATAAAAATAAAACTATAAGAACCATTCTTTTCTATGTTTCCCACTTCTTTGTGTTTCACCGTACTTCTCTTTTCATTCTTTGCTTTCTTTTCTTTTCATTCTTTAAAACTTTGAAGAACGTTTTAACAAACACTTGAATCGACCGGTAAAGCTTCTATCGCCTCCCGTCCTTATGGATTCGACTCGTTTTAGCCTCTATGCTATAACGGAAGTATCGAGGAAGCCAAAGCACACACACTTTAAATCTTCATTTCAAAGCATACACTTTTTGTGCGCGGTTTTCCCCCGATCAAATTTTGGCGCCGTTGCCGGGGATGGGAACGGTTTGATTTCACAAGTTTGCTAACTTTTCTTCTTTATTTTTTAGTATGCAGGTTAAAGTTTTAGCATTGCAGAAGCCCACACTTACTCAAGTGTGGTCGGGTAAATTCTTGTATATTTTTATATTCTGCTGCTAATTTTTGTTTATATCACATGTACACTATAAAAATTTAAGAACTAAAATACAGAAATTGGATGCTTTAAAATGGTTTAGACATTTGCATCTAGCACCGTGTTAACTTTCATTCCAATACACTGTATTTTATTCTTATGTTATTGATAGGAGGTGTACATATGGTATTGCATATAGTATAGGACAAACACTTCAGTGATTACTCGCTTTTTTGTGTTCATGCTTATCTATATTGCACACTTGCACAAATTAAACTTAAGGGCAACACCCAATACAACATAAGGTGGGGAAGTTATTACCCTCCTTAGCCAAAAAATCACCTCCCCACTCACACAACCCAAGCCTTAATAAAAATTGCTAGACGTTGGCTCCTAGGGACATCTCGGACTCATTTAGGAGATTGACCTAAGGGAGAAGTTGTTAGAATTTGACTCTTACTAAATCGATGTCTAAGGTTGGGGATTGAGAGGCGAAACCTCGAAGAACGGTGGTTTGGCATAATTAGGCCCGTTGCTCCGGCATGGATCCCTCCTACCGATCTTGTCCCTACCTGGCCGATTAACTCGTGGTCAGCTTCTGACAATATACCCCTGGTGGACAGTCTAACCAGTTAGGAGTCGTCTAGGTCTAAGTCAACCCTAGCATAGGCTTGTTTCTTTTCTTTTTCTTTGTTGTTTTTTGTTCGTTTGTTTTTCTTTTTTGTAAATTGTGATATGGATTTTAATAACAACAACTCTTTCAATTATAATATGAATCCATATTTCACCCCGACCTCATTTGACTTGGATAACTCTGACCCGGTAATGTACAACATGAACCAACCATATATGCCCGGTTGGGATTATCCGAATCAATATGACCATATCCCCAACCATATGACCATAATTTTCAAAATAATTTCAACTCTTCACAGAGTTCATGGGGATTCACCTACCCCGAGTCAAATTTTCAACCATCTTGTCCACAATTTTCACAATATTTGTTCCCCAATTTTGATTCATATACTCCTTTTCCTGAACCACCAATTGAAGAAAAATCATCATTGGAAAGGAGTATAGAAGAGTCCTTACAACAAATGCAAAATTTGCTTAATTCATAATCCTTCCAACCTCAAACTCCATATACTCCTTTTCTAGAGCATCCAATTGAAGAAGAATCTGAACTAGAAAAGCGTTTGGAAGTCTTTTGTGAAAGAATGCAAAACATGTTGGACTCATCATCTCAACCAAAATTTCAAGAGTCCCACTCATCTTTTCCAGTCTCACCAATTCAAAATGAACAAACTTCAATACTGGACTTAAGTATGGAACCCTTGCGTGAGTCGAGCAGCAACCGCAAAATCCGGTGGACTCACAATTTCACACAATTTTCAAAATCAACTTCCATACTCATATTTTCAAGAACCAATTACAAAGAGTATGGAAGACATGATTCTGAATCCAAATTCTGTTACACGGCCTATCAGTAGGTTAGATTCACTTTTGAGCGAATTGATCAATGAGAGCGAGGAAAGCCTTTCTTGTCAACCTTTGACCGATTCTTATATCCCTAACTCTACTGATTGGACCCATGAATCATGTCATTTTGGAAATCCAGCTTCATTTTAGAACATACATTTGAACTTGACCAATCTCCAAGTTATGAAAGTGGCCTGGACATTTTGCAAGTTATCTCTTCCCTGAAATTGAAATCGAACCTGAATGTGATCCTGAACTTCCTGTTGGGAACTCCATTTTACTTTTTGATTCAATAATGACCCGGTATCCTTACCAGATTTTTTCTCTATTCCAGAGAACATTGAATCTTGTACCAGTACACCGTGAAATAGAATCACAATCTCTAATGATCAAACTTCATTGCTAGGGAAAGTGTGTGAACATCAATTCTTTAGTTTGGACCCTATTTTTGAACCAATTTCGAGTCTCATTGTTGACTCTCGACTTGATCTGAGTCAACTTCCCGAGTCGGTATCAATTTTTGTTCCTGTTCCATTTGAGTCCAAATCAATCATCTCTCAAAATCACACTCATTATTGGATAAGAATGTTGAAGAAAATGACTCAGTCATTATTTTTGAAAATTGGCCATTAGATGGGGATAAATTTTTCAATAAGACCATTCAATCCATAATTCTTTTCTGGGTCATATTAGAGAGGTCCTTGGTGGGTTTCTGGATGATCCACGATATCTTGATTGGGTCGCAACGCTTGGCCCAATCCGACCACCACCAGAGCCACCCCCTTGAGGTAATTTTCCTTCTCTCCTATTTATTTCATGTATATACACATTCACGATGCATTGAGGACAATGCGTGAGATAAGTGTGGGGGAGGGTTTACTAACATAGTTAGTTTTACATTTTTTTTCTTTACACTTCTTTTCAAAAAAAAACTTTTCTTTTCTTTATACAAAACTTTTTGAAACAAGAAAAATAGTTTTTGATTTATTTTTAAGAAAATTAAGATTATCTTAGGAATTAGGAAGACTTTAAATTATGAAATTTTAAACCGAGACAAAATAATAGATCTTGTTTAAATTTTAGGATAAGAAAGTAAAATTGAAAAGATAATTTGATCTTGAATTTTTTGCCTTAGATTTATGCACTCCACACTTACACAATTTTGGGATTGAAACAAAGACTGAAAATGCCATAAAAAATATATATTCAAAAAAAAGAAAATAAATAAATAAATAATAAAAACCACTATTGAAGTTGGGTAATTATGCCTCAGGAAGCATGACTATTCACACCTAAAATGGTAGACAAAAACAAAATAATCCCCTTTAGTTTTGTGGCCTAGTTTACTCGAGTCCTTAAGTCCGAGGGATGTTTTCTCATCTGGTGCCCTAAGACCATCTGGTTTGGGAGTCACCGACTAAAGGCTCACTACCCGGGTAAATAAGAAAGCCTAAGAAAACTAAGGGAAGAAAAAAGAAAAAAATAATATAAAAAATATATATATAATATATATATTAAATAAATGGCATGAAAGTTTGAGTTGATATCCCAAAAATCTTCACAGTTCACAAAGTGCATATTTTCCTAAGAGTTTTATGAAAGATCAAAGAGTCAATTCAATTTTAAATTCTTACATTTACTTTTAATAAGATTTTTGCATTTTGACTTAGTTTAAGAAAGAACAATTTCTGGTTAACTTATGACCTTAGATCACTTATATTTTCGCAAAAATATTTTAACACTTTTTTTATTTCAAAATGTGTTTTCAAAATACTAACATTTGATTTCTTTCTTTATGGATTTTGTGGGTGTAATCTGCTGAAAACCCTCAGGAGACAAAACTCCTCCTCTAGAGAAAACTTAGAGGTTTAACAGCTTATTGCACATGCTCAGTGCAATCGCGTCACCTGCGAAAGTGGTGTAATAATTCCTTAGTTTTTGTTTTGCACGTGACGAGCAAAAGATAAGTGTGGGGGTGTGATTAGTCTCTAACTTTGCATAATTTGTATCACATCTTCACATTGATTTCATATTAAATTTTGCTAATAAAGCTTTGCTTGCTTGATTCTAGGTCCATGGTGTGCAATGAAGAAGAAGACGCTAAATCACAATTTAATTGGTGATTAAAGGCCTATTAAAGATAGCCATTGACCTAGAGGAGCTGATTCATCAAAACCAGGGGCTGTAAAATTAAAACTGGGCACAGGGCCTGACAGGGGACAGACGGGACCGCGCGCAGCTCGAAGCGCCGCGAAAACGCGGCCCGTACGGCCGCAGCCCTGCCGCGTTTTGGGCCAGGGCCTGTCCCCTGGCCCCCCCTCTTCCCTGGTGGCTATAAATACCCCCTGGGTTCCAGAAAAGCAAGATGTACAGAGTTTAGGGTAGTTTTTTTCATTCCATGTTGTAGTTTAGTTTAGGTTAGGTTAGTTCTTCTTCCTCCTCATTATATTTTCCATTTTGTAGATCTTGTATTAGGAGAAAGAGTGATACATGAGTGGAATGCAAGAGTACTTATAATAGAAGGTAAGGTGACAAGCTATGAAAGGTGCTCTCTTTACCTTTCTTTGTTTTCTATCTAACTTCTTTTACATGTGTAGCTAATCTTTTCTCTCATGGCACTAACTACTAACTCCCAACTAGTTTAACTTCTTTTATGATAATCCACATGAATCTAATAGCCTCGTTTTGGCCTTGCTCTTGCAAGAGCCATTGATGGCTCATAATGATGGATCTAACTTTAACTTCCTAACCACTAACAAGCTAACATTACTTTACTCCATGCTTACTTTTAGTTTTGATGGTTTAAGTGTAGCTTGAAGTTGTTTTGTTGTGTTGGGTTGTGATGAGTTACATATGGGTCATGCTTTGAATCGCTTTTGAACCAAGGACTAGTGATGGCCAATGATACATGTGAGGCAACTATCACTAAGAGGTTAGCATGTTGGTGGAGCCATTAGTAGTTAGTAGCCATGAGTTTTCTTTCTTTTTCACTTTATTTTAGATATAAAAATAAAAACAAAAACCATTCTTTTCTATGTTTTCCACTTCTTTGTGTTTCACCGTACTTCTCTTTTCATTCTTTGCTTTCTTTTCATTCTTTAAAACTTTGAAGAACGTTTTAACAAACACGTGAATCGACCGGTAAAGCTTCTATCGCCTCCCATCCTAATGGATTCGACTCGTTTTAGCCTCTATGCTATAACGGAAGTATCGAGGAAGCCAAAGCACACACACTTTAAATCTTCATTTCAAAACATACACTTTTTGTGCGCGGGTTTTCCCCCGATCACCCATGAAATCACCTAGAGGGGGGTGTGAATAGGTGATAATGCTAATCTAGTGAACTTAATGCGGAATTAAAAATTAATTGCAATTACATACAAGCAAGTAATTTAAGTAAAGAATATAATGCAAGAGATAAGAACAAGTAAACCAAACGCAAACACCGAGAATTTTTCCGAGGTTCGAGCACCCAGCTCTACATCCCCGCCTTCACCCCAAAGGATTTCTAACCACTATAACTTCATAAAGAGTTACAATCACACCGGAGTACCCAACTCCACAATCTCGAACACAAGTACTTCTTGGTGATCAAAAGACCACAAACTCTCTTTTGCAAAAGCCTCTTTCCCTTACAAGAACCCTGTAGAACGATGGTTAGAATTGAAGCTCAATTATTGTAAGTGGAAAAGAAATGAAATTCAGAGAGTTTAAAAAATAAAACTTCAACGATGAGAAATTCTTCAGTACAAAAACCAAGGACCAAACTCTTTTGAAAGCCTTTGAAAACTTTGAATATTTTTGCCAATGCTTATTGTGAAAACCTCTACCCTAATGACCCCTTTATATAGGATTGAGGAGGAGTAAACATAGAAAAGTTTTACCTGAATATAAGAGGAAGAAATTGACCCTCTAATATAGCTAACCACATTTTATTTAAACTTAAACACATTTTGAAAACATGTTAAAAATCAGCCTCCAGAAAATTAGCCATTACTGCCAATCTGGCAGATTGGTCAACTTTGAGCATATTTTTTAGGCTGCAAATGTTCGAATTCAGAATAAAGTATATAAGAATAATTTGTAGATCTTTAATTCTTATTAAGGCAACTAAAATCAACTCAATATCTGTTTGGATGAGAAAGTTATCAATACAATACTGACAGGTGTCAAAACAGAAACTGTAAGCTGTTTTCAGAATAAGAACATAGTTCAACCAAATATTTGACATCTTTAAAATTTGAATCTAAAAATGATTATTGAATAAGAAATTTAGATCTGAAAGTTATCTTTGAAATGCAAGTTGAATCATGTTATTTGAATATAAGAATAAAAAGTTATGATAAGAAAAGTAAAAAGGTGTCAAGCAAATCAGCAGAACTAAAACTGGTTCAAATCCAAAACCCGATATATGTACTTGAAATCCAAAACCGATTCAATCAAAAACCAAATGTATTGAATTTATGTGTGTGTATTTGAGCTTCAACCTATCCACTATTCTTTAACAAAACTATAAAACTAAAAACAAAACTAATGAAGTCTCTTGAGCCAAATTGAAGTCTTGAGCCATGCAATGTCATGCTAGATCCTTTTCTTCTATGAACATTCCTTCTTGTGCCATTTGCCTTATTTGCTCCATGAACCTAGAAAGTCTTGCAAAAGCTAAACAATGGCCTTCAAAATATTAGTAATCTGAAACTCATCTTGAACAGACTTATTAGTACCAATATAGCTCTTAAGTGTTTTGTTATCATCAAAACTCTAAACAAATGGAGAGTGTAACATTTTGGGCCAACAATCTCCCCCTTTTTGATGATGACAAAACAAATAGGCTATATTATCAAGATATAAAAGGGATATAAAATCTCCCCCTCAAATGATACTCTATTTTATCTAGTATAAAACATGAAAGCATATACATATATGAATATGTATAAAACATGAAACCTTCATATACATATATGAGATAAACATGTACAAAATATGAACATGTACAAAATATGAAACCAAAACATGAAATCACCAATACTTCTCCCCCTTTTTGTCATACATCAAAAAGGGTTAGGAAACAACCAATAAATAATGACAATGCATAGATATGAATAAAACAAGCTTTTAATACTAAAATAAATTTACATGAACATGTTCTGAAATAATGCTCTTGATACCAATAAAAAATCAAACTAACCAAACTATGTTCTTGTATAAATATGTATATAAACTTAAATACTTCTCCCCCTTTTTGTCAATCATCAACAAAGGAGTCCAAGTAAGCAATAAAACATATTCTTCCAAAAAAAAAATATCAATATAAGTGAATCATGATACCAATTGAAAGATAATAAATATATAAAAATTCTTGTTATTAATAAAACAAAAACAATAAGCGAAGTATAAAAATAACAAAATACTTCTCCCCTTTTTGTAAATAAACAATTAAAAATCATGCATCTTGATACCAATAGAAAGTAAACAAATAAGCATCTTGATACCAATTGTAAGTATTTTTCATATGATACAAAATTAAAATCCATATTAATTTTCCTTTAAATCATTTTTCATCATAAAGTATGGGAGTGGAAAACAAAAGTAAACCAAATATCAATTGAGAGATAAAATACGAATTTTCTCCCCCTTTATGAAATACCAATTAAAATGATGCATAAGCTTGTATTAGGATACCAATTGAAAACTAATCAATTTAAATATGATATTCATTAAAAATCAAGTTTGGCAAAACTAAATTTGTGATATTATTGAGCACAAATTAAACATATATGAGTATACAAAAAGAATGTCAATATTGATACCAATTGAAACAATCCAATGATACCAATTGAAACAATAATAAGATCAAGTGTATATCTCATATAACCTACCACCCATTTCATGCACATGTTTTAAAATAATTTTCAATAATAACATACAAGGCATGGTCGCCCAACCAACCGCCCTTAGATGGTAGGGTTTTCAAAAATTGGTTTGAACATAAAGTATGTTTGAAAAACTCTACCAAAACGAAGAATATAGCAACTAGTTAAATGAAAAAACTTGTAAACTAGTACGAAATCCTTCAAGTAAGGAATAAAACAAACTTGTTTTTCATGAAACACATGTAAATCACATGGCACTAAAAACACTCAAAATCTATATAGCACATATCATACTCATGAAAACAAAATCATGAGAAACCATCAAATAAGGAGAGTGTACAAGTGTAATGTGAAACACACTAACATGAAAACATGCACTTAAGCTCAATTAAGGTATTCCTTTAAACATGAAAACATGAGACTCATCAAAACTAAATTTTCATTAAACCTAATTCATACTACAAGGCATATGTATGTTTTGACAAAACAAGAAGTATACATACATATCCCTAAACACAATTTAAGTCCATAATAACGATTTGCATGAAAAGCAAATGACTCAAAGGGTATACATGTATATCTTAAAGTTTGGCAAAATAGACATGTATATGAAGTTAAAACACAAGATCATAAAACATATCCAAAATAGGGAATACAAGTTAGAATGCATGAATCATCAAAACTAGATTATACTAGCACATCTAATGGGTACAAAAGAGCGTTCAAGCACAAACATATAATGATCTATTTGTGGCCCATAATATGTACAAGTATATATCCTAGTTTTAATGAAAACTAACATCTAAACAATTAATCAAATCATGTAGCATAAAATGGGACATAAATCATCATTACAAATATAAAACAATCATTATGTAAATCCACATGCTAATAGAACTATGAAAGACACGATAGCTAAACAAGGGTGAGAACACAACATATGTGTCAATATAAACATGGGTGAACTCAAAAGCTATACATGCATGTCAATGGTCTAATAATCATGGCATTTAACATACTAATCCAAACATGAAGTATCAAAACAAAAATCATAAACATCCATATGATCATTATGTATATGCATGTACATTAGATCTACGACATACATATTAGTTATAAAAGCAAAGTGAGAACACAATGATATAAGTCCATTTTAAACAAGAGTGTCTCAAATAACTAACAAGTATATCACTATTCTAATAAACATGGCATAGGCATAATGAACAATAAAACATGACATGTTATAAATCAATGACATGAAAAAAAAACATGCAAATATAAACGGGACTTAGAGATTGATACCAAAACTGATGAAGGCAGCTCTCTTGTTCTCCAAACCAATGGTGGTCCTCTCCACCAAACTCCCCTTAAGTGATGCATTCAAATTGTTTTTCTTTAGGCACGGAACGCATCCACTTCAAGGTATCGCCACTCTCACGTGATGCGAGAGCCCACACGTACATCAAAAACTATAGGGGTGGTCTTTGGTACCCATTTTCTTTTGGGTCCATAGGGTTTAATACCTTTCCTAACCCAAACAACATTATTTGCTAAATTTTCATAATATATACGATCATAACAAAATCTAGCAAGGTGGCCCTTACGTCCACAATGTGTACATGTGTACACATGAGCATACATGTGATGGTGGTGACCGTGGGAAGTATGTGTATGCCGTGGAGGGTGTGCATGCAAAGATGGAACTTGTTTCTTTCGAACCAAGGATTCCAAGCGTGTGTGGTTCATGGCACAATGGCTCAAAGTGGAGCCCAAACAATCACCACTTTTCTTCAAAACATTTATATCATTTCAATTGTTGAAGATAAAGTGGAGCATGCAATATATGTGCTAGATGAAGAAGCTACACTAGCATGGCAAATATGATTATCTATATCCTTTTTCAAAGATTTATTTTTATTTAAAACAAGATCTAATTCTTTAGTAATGAAATCAATTTCATTTTTCAAAGAATGGTTATCTTTTAAAATAAAATCCAATTTTGAAGATAAAATCTCATTATTTTTCACAACATTATCACAATCATTTTTGTTTTCAAAAATTCATTTTCCTTAGGGCAAGATCAAGTTGAGATTTAAGTGAGTCACATTCACTAGCAATCTCTTCCTTCTCTTGCAAAATCAATTCAAAATTTGAACACAAATCCTTCATTTCTTCTTTTAGTTCAAAATTTTTCTTTTTCAAAAGATCATCTTTTTCTAAAAAATTTTCAAGCTTTGTAGCAAGTTCCATATTTAAAGTTTGAACTTCTAAACACCCATAACAATAGGAACTAGAGCTATCATCTAGTTGAGATTCTGATTATACCTCAAGGGAGTCATTCCCTTGGACCATGAGGCAATGCTCGTCGGACTTGTCTCTCCTAGATCTCCTCAACTTATTGATGATCCTTGTAGCTCAGGAGAAGCCAAAATGCTCCAAACTGTAAAAGCTGAATCATAGTGAGCAAATACATGTAATAGATCTTTATTAAGAGATGTAAGTGTCTTAAGGGCTAATGCATTGGCCTTTCTATACTTGCTATCATTGGGGAAGGATTCTTTGATAGTGGCTTGATAAACTAGATGTCCTAGGCTTTTTAAATAACAACTCATCTTGGCCTTCCAAATATCATGTCTAGAAAAGTCAAACATAGGAGGGCTACCCATGAGTGCAAACTAAATGTGTGCAAATGAAAATGCAAATGTAGACTAGCAAACCAAGATCTCACTCCTAGGCGGTTAAACCTAATATCAGGAGCGTAGGCTCTGATACCAATTGAAATCACCTAGAGGGGGTGAATAGGTGATAATGCTAATCTAGTGAACTTAATGCGGAATTTAAAAATTAATTGCAATTACATACAAGCAAGTAATTTAAGCAAAGAATATAATGCAAGAGATAAGATCAAGTAAACCAAACGCAAACACCGAGAATTTTTCCGAGGTTCGAGCACCCAGCTCTACATCCCCGCCTTCACCCAGAAGGATTTCTAACCACTATAACTTCACAAAGAGTTACAATCACACCGGAGTACCCAACTCCACAGTCTCGAACACAAGTACTTCTTGGTGATCAAAAGACCACAAACTCTCTTTTGCAAAAGCCTCTTTCCTTTACAAGAACCCTGTAGAACAATGGTTAGAATTGAAGCTCAAATATTGTAAGTGGAAAAAGAAAATGAAATTTAGAGAGTTTAGAAAATAAAACTTCAACGATGAGAGATTCTTCAGCACAAAAACCAAGGACCAAATTCTTTTGAAAGCCTTTGAAAACTTTGAATATTTTTGCCAATGCTTGTTGTGAAAACCTCTACCTTAATGACCCCTTTATATAGGATTGAGGAGGAGTAAACATAGAAAAGTTTTACCTGAATATAAGAGGAAGAAATTGACCCTCCAATACAGCTAACCACGTTTTATTTAAACTTAAACACATTTTGAAAACATGTTAAAAATCAGCCTCCAGAAAATTAGCCATTACTGCCAATCTTGCAGATTGGTCAACTTTGAGCATATTTTTCAGGCTGCAAACGTTCGACTTCAGAATAAGGTATATCGAAATAATTTTTAGATCTTTAAGTTTTCTTTTTAATGCAACTGAAATCAACTCAATGTCAGTTTGGATGAGAAAGTTATCAATAAAACACTGACAGGTGTCAAAACAGAAACTGTAAGCTGTTTTCAGAACAAGAACAGAGTTCAACCAAATATTTGACATCTTTAAAATTTGAATCTGAAAATGATTATTAAATAAGAAATTTAGATCTGAAAGTTATCTTTGAAATTCAAGTTGAATCATATTATTTGAATATAAGAATAAAAAGTTATGATAAGAAAAGTAAAAAGGTGTCAAGCAAATCAGCAGAACTAAAACTGGTTCAAATTCAAACCCGATATATGTACTTGAAATCCAAAACCGATTCAATTAAAAACCAAACGTATTGAATTTATGTGTGTGTATTTGAGCTTCAACCTATCCACTATTCTTTAACAAAACTATAAAACTAAAAACAAAACTAATGAAGTCTCTTGAGCCAAACTGAAGTCTTGAGCCATGCAATGTCATGCTAGATCCTTTTCTTCTATGAACATTCCTTCTTGTGCCATTTGCCTTATTTGCTCCATGAACCTAGAAAGTCTTGCAAAAGCTAAACAATGGCCTTCAAAATATTACTAACCTGAAACTCATCTTGAACAAACTTAGTAGTACCAATATAGCTCTTAAGTGTTTTGTTATCATCAAAACTCTGAACAAATGGAGAGTGTGACCTTTTGGGCCAACAACCCAGGCCTAGGCCACATTTCCGGGCCTTCTAGAGCCGCGGGTGCGGCGCGCTGTCCGTCTGTCCCTTTTAGATGCAGTTTTCAGTTTCTGATTTTGCGCCCCTGGTTTGACGAATAAACTCTCCAACATCAATGGCTTAATTATAGGCCTTTAATCACCATTAAATGGTGGTTTAGGGTATTCTTTTTCATTACACGCCATGGACCTAGAAACATGCAAGAGAGGTGTTTATTAGCATAATTTAATATGAAATAAATGTGAAGATGTGGTATGAAATATGCAGTTTTAGAGACTAATCAGGAGGGTGAATAGGTGATAAGCTAATATAATGCAAAAACAAATGCGAAATTAAAAACTTAATTACAAACATACTATGCATAACCAAAGAGTACAGCCGAATTCCCAATGAAGAGCTTTGGACTATCTCCTCACGATTCCTCTAGATTAAGATATGTGGTGCCATTATGGCTCTCTTGGTGTATATACAAGTGTGAGCAAACAATCTCAAGTATATATCAATTCAGCACAAATATATGAAGCAAATAAAGAGATAAACAATATAAGTATGCAAGATATATAAAACAACTGAGAGAGATGAGCAATCGCAAATACGGGAGAATTATTTTGAGGCTCGAGCACACTTGCTCTATGCCTTGCCTTCAACACTATGAAGGATTTTCACTAATCGATCCCACAAGATCACTCGGTGTCGCAACACCTACAATGAGCTCCCTCAAGAACTCTTCGACCCGCAAGTAGTCCCACTGTTCCGCAAGAAAAACATACACAAGCACACTAGCTTGCCGAGGTCGCACCTCTTATAAATCCTTCAACCACAAGTTAGAACACTTGGTGATCACTTCACTTGATCACCATAAAATTCTCTTCACCGAGGCCACAACCTCTACAACTCCTCACAATCTAAGAATGAAAACTTGTGATTACTTCTCTTGATCATAAAAATAACTCTCACAACAAGGATCCTAAGAGGATTGATATAGCATTAGAAAGCTTAAGTTGTGTGAGAAAAATAAGATAGAATTGTGGTGAAAAACTCATGAAATCTCTTTTGAAAATACTCTTAAAAACTCTCTTTTTGATATGAAAGTTTTAGCCAAAAACTTATGGAGAAAAATCCTAAGAGAGATAGAAAAAATTGGCTCTAAAACTTCTCCAAAATCTTATTAAAACTAGTCAAAACAACCCTTTTATAGAGCTACAAAAACTAGTCATTGAGGCAAATCCCTAGGCCAGATAACCTGTTGGTTGATCGGCCAATGGTCATATTATGACAGTGGGGTTGCCAGTTGACCGCACCCAGGTAAAAGACCTATCGGTTGACTGGTTAATCGACCGAGGCCATAACTGGAGAGCATTGCTCCTTGGTCCGGTCGATCGGGCCAGATCCAGAGAGTGAACTCTCTGGATCTCAAGCCAGGGCATATTACATTTCTGTGCATATCGATCGACTGTTCAGTCGACCGACTCTGGTTTGGTCGACCGGTCGGTCGACCGCCAGAAGGCTAGGTCAGGGATTATTAGGGATTAAAACTTGGCCTTTAATATCTTATAAAATCCCATAAAATCACATAAAATTCATAAAATAAGTTCATTGAAAATACTTTGAGTTACAAATATGTGTGATAAAAAATCAACACATATTACAAATATATTGAACTATTTTTGCGATAAGTATTTTAGCTTTAACCAGAAACCGTATTTTTCAAAATCAATCTTCAATTTGAAAAAATTAATTTTTCAAAACTTGTTCAAATACAAAAACAAGATATTTAAAACTCAGATGAAGCATACTGTGTATGGGTATGATCCAATACACATATAAAATGAAATAATATATTTTGACAATTAAGCTCTAAACAAAGTTTTGATAAATAAAAAACTTAAACCATGAACTCGAAACATCAAACTAAGTTTTTTTTAAACATTTGAAACCAATAATGTATATAGATGATATTCATAACACATATTAACATGTAAACTTGTTTTGATGAACTCTATTTGGCCCAGAGGCCTTCCACTCTAGTTTTGATGATGATTAACTCATGTAGTTATGTTTACTAATATTCTTGTGATGTTTAGTTTCAGATACTTAATCAAGATATTAGTAGGTGATTAGCTTCAACAAAGGAGTTTTGGAGCTTCTCACATAGTGATTCAAGAGCCTGAGCGACAAAGTCATATCTAGCACTCGTCGGAGTCAAGCTCGATGGATCAGGGTTGGATCGAGTCGGCTTGAAGACGGAGTTCGTCAAGAAGACTTCGGTACATAATTTATATTTTGTTTTAGATCTATTTGTAAAGACTAGATAGTGTGATATGCACAAGTTCACAACACACACACTGTTTAAGTTTTATGGTTATTGATTTTCGGTTTGGTTTAACCGATCTTGGTTTTCATGAATAGATAGAATCAAAATAAGTTTACATGGTTTAATGTATATTACATTTGTTCTATATACATGTATGCTTCATATCTTAGACAAACTTAATTTGATATGCATTCATGTGTTTGGAGTTTTGTGTTTTAACAAAACATATTTTCGGATTTAATATCAAATATATTGATATATATCTTTATATGTATATTAGAGTATATCCATATACTACATGCCTAAAAGTTGTTTAAATATCATGTTTTTGTATTTGGATGAGTTTTGGACAAATGAATTTTCAATTCAAAAATCCAACTTTTGGAAAATACGGATTTTGGTTTTGACAAAATTTCGATAACACAAAAATGGTTCAAAAGTTTGAAATATGTGTTGAAAATTTTCACACATGTTGATTTTCAAAGTATTATACTGAACTTATTTTTGGGATTTTTAGAGTTTTTATGGGATTTTATAGAACATTAAAAACCCAAGTTTCAAGTCCTGTAATATGCCCTGCCAGGCTCTGGCGGTCGACCACACCAGTCGACCGGACCCAGAGTCGGTCGACCGGACCGGTCGACCGACGTGCACAAAACGTGCACGCTGGCCAGCCACTTTGGCCGGTCGACCGAACTGTAACGCCCCGATCCTGCGGGTACGGAGACGTTACTGCGACGTATATACGTAAGTCAGAAATACCCTCACGTATATACGCTAAGCATCAATACAGGTAAGAATTAGAGTACGGAAGCACGTGATGCATTATACATTCCAACACATGAGTACAGTTACAAAGTTATCACAAGAAGTGATAAATATTACAAGAATATTACATCACCAATATGGCGCAATTGCGAGTATACAAGGATGAACAAGTATGAACAGTATAAATGGAGGCTCCGAGTTTTAACAGGAAAACTCTAGAGCCGAACAAGGGGCCTGGAAGGATGGGGCTCTGGGACGCTGCTGGAGATCCACGCTACCGCTGCGCCGCTCTGATGGGGAGAATCCCCACGCTCCAACTCCAAGACCTGGACATGAGGATCCAGAGGAGTCAGAAACTCCCCGGCGAGTGGTAATGCGAAAGCCAGATGGCGAGTATGGATAAGCACATGTGTATCGATAAATCTGGATCATAAACATGAAAACGTGTCGTAGGCACAAGCATGCAGAACAAGTAGATATACAGCAAATGATATCAAGCAGAGACTCATGATATGATAAGATAAGAGCAGGGGGCAAGTAGACGACAGGATATGAACAGGTATAATATAATAATCATAAAACCGGAAATCCGAAGTAAAATCCGATACAAGCAAACATGGTAAGGCATACTACAGGTTCATAGCTGACATCTTTTATTATTATTATTATTACTCGTCTTACCCTGATGTCTAGATATGTGAACTAGCATCCCAGCGCACATATATCCACATCTGAGTAAAGTAAGGTTGTTATTGGAAACCAACGGGGTATCAACGAACAATGTTTTACAGTGGGTCCCGTACATACCCGGACCACGGCCCAGGATTGTTCCGTTGCTTGGTGGACGGAACCTGCCGCAAGGCGATCAGAGGGTCTTATAGAATGCCCTTATCAAGATAGTACCAGAAGGAGGGAGCCAGCACTCCCCTCGGTCACCTGGAGGCCCACAGGTCAGACCGGAAGTTTTAGTTGCACAACATGCCTAGTGCCACTATAAACACGAACATATATTGATAGCCGCAAGTTTTCCCCGACCCGATGTAAGTTGTTCCTTTTTCTTATGATTTATTATGTAATTATCAATTTACAGGAATAACAGGTGCAAGACATGATCAGGAGTTCAGGAGTACATAAGTACTATAGATTCAAGTCACTGTACAAGTATAATACGGGATAACATGTACAAGATTCAAGTCACTGTATGTAATACAGGATAACAAGTATAGTATTCCCGTAAATGTGATAATCACAGGTCAAGTATAAATATTCTCAGAGGCAAGTGATAAGTCATGTTATAATCAGAAGTAAGTGTCAAGTAGCAAGTCGGGTGTCAGGTGATGACACAATAGTCGACAAGTGATATAGACATGGTGTCAGGTATTAGCATGTAGACAATAGGTATCAAGTAAAAGCATGTCAAGTTAATATATCAAGCATGTACTTGTCAGTGATAGAATAATAGCTGAACACGATCAAAAAAAGTGTTAGTTCCAAACAGCATAAATCGTGAATAATACAAGTCGACCCATGAAATGGGAAGTCAAGAAGAAAGCGAGAACACTCGCCTAAATCCTCGAAAAACACAGTGAAATCCCCGATCTCTGGAATCTAGGAATTAATGCGTTAACCGCGTTAGAAAGAAAGTGATAGAGAGAGGAGAAAATCAAGAGAGAGAAAGAGAATGAGAGAGAGGAGAGAGAAAGAGAGAACTAGAGAGAAGTACATGGAGAGAGAGTGTGTACAGGGTTCGCGAGTTTGAGAGTGAGACGCGGGGGTCGCAGAACGCGGGAGTCGCGTCGCGTAGATGCCACAAACGCGAGGTTCGAGACCCGCGTTCAAGTCAGGACACGAGGAGAACGCGGACGCGGACGTAGGTTCCGCGTCACGTTAAAACGAGAAGAACACGGACGCGGGCATAAGCTCCGCGTCGTGTTGACACGAGAAGGACACAGACGCGGGCATGAGCTTCGTGCCGCGTAAATACAAGAACGCGAAGGCCACGTTATACAAATATCAAGAACGCGAAGATTCACGTTAAGGAATTGCCTAGACGCGGGGTAAACTCTGCGTCTAGCAATCAACAGAGAGAAAGAGAGAGGCAGGGAAAGAGGAAGTGTGAGACGCAGGGAAAGGGGAGATGGGACGCAGGTTTTGGGAGACGCAAGGATGAAAATAAGGAAAAGAAAAGAAAGAAAGAAGGAAGAAAAATGAAGAAAAAGGAAAGAAAGAAAGGAAAGGAAAGAAGAGAAGGGAAGGGGTGGTAGCCGGCGGCGGCCGGAGGTGGCCGGAAGTGGCCAGAGATGGCCGAATCCAGTAAGCCAGCCCAAGCCCAAGCAAATTGTGGGGGTGCAAGTGTAGTTAAAAATGAAAAATTGGAGTTTTGCAAAAGGGATTTCGGAGAGCGAAGCAATAGCTCGTCGGAAAGAGCACGACGAGGAGAAGAAGATGACATGGTCGTTGGTGGCCAAGGTGGAGTATATGGTGGTGGGGAAGGTGGTGAAGTTGGTGGTGGAAGGGGTTCCTTGGTGTTTCATGGTGGAAAGAGGAAGAAGAAGATGATGGAGATGGTGTTGTTGTTGTTGGAATGGTGGAGAAGATGGAGGAGAAAAGGTGGAAGAGTTGTGGAGATGGTGGTGGAAATGGAGGGTGAAGGTGGTGGGTGGAGATGGCCGGCCAAGGAAGCAAGGGGCTGCCATTTCGTTGGCTGCATGCTTGCTGGAAACAAAGGAGGAGAAGAAATAAAGAAAAGAGAGAAAGGAAGTGGGGTTTATATAAAGGAATGGAAATGAATATTATAATGTTGCCTTTCCCATCCTATTATGAAACTTACGTTTCATTCAAAAGAGCTGTGTCTCATATAGGTGGGATCTGCGTCTAGGCAAAAGAAAGCCAGACGCGAAAATAAAGCCGCGTCCAGAAAAATGCGAAAGTCGCGTTGGTGAAAAAGACAAAAAGTCATGGTGACAAGTTGTAGGGCATAGCATTAATACAGTATGGAGAGGATCTCTACATTAAATGCGGAATTAGGTTGGTGAAACTCATGTCTAGCGAGGAGAGAGAAAAAATGGAAAATTAGAATATCTGGATAAATTCCGGTGTCTGGGAAAACACCGAAAACTCCGAAAAAGTCCAAAAAATAAAGTAGCTTGGAAAGCTTCCCAAAAATACTAAAAATAATAAATATTATATAAAGATTTTTGGTGAAATCGATTTTCAGAAATTCAATCCCATTTTCAAAATAAAAATCCTGAAGTCAGCCGTCAATCCCGGTCTACACCGGTCGGCGAGATTTTGATAAAATCTGAAAAATCTCAAAAAATGCCAGAAAGGAGAAAATATAATTTTAAGAAGTAATATGAAAGCGAAATCCAGAAATTTGATTCCAATTGTAAACTAAAATTCCTGGAATCAACCAGTGATACTGGCCGACACCAAATCCAGTGGAATTTTGATAATTTAGAAAATTCTCAAAAAAAAGTATTTAGATAGAAAATGTAATTTTAAGATGTTACAGGAAAGCCGTTTTTAAATTTTAATTCCGTTTGTAAATTAAAAATCCGAGAATCGGTCCACGTTATTAGTCGACCCCGGTTTTTTGAAGATTTTCAACTTAATTCAAGAAATTCCAAAAATCACGAAAAATCTAGAATATTAGAAAAATGTTTAAAACTGAAATCGATCAAATCAGAATACCAAAAAGTCCAATCGAGTAATACTCTAGGATCGGTCCCCGGGTTCAGAGTAGGGCTGACTCCGAATTCACGAATCCAGATCCAAGGCAAAATGATCATATAAATAACTCATAATATAAAACAAATACAGGAAGTAAATCAAAAATACAACCAGAAAAATATGAATACGCAACTAAGTACGTATTCGGGGAGTGGGGTGTTACACGAACGGTCGACCGACTGCAAGTACCCCACTCTCGGGTGGGGGCAGTCGACCGGACGGTTGACCATGAGGCTTGCCACGGTCGATCGAGCGGTCGATCGGCCAGAGAGCAATTGCTCTCTGGATTGGCCACGGTCGATCGGCGGTCGACCGGAAGGCTCCAACGGTCAAATTTTTGACCGTTGGCGGTTGACCGGGCTGTTCGACCGTCAGCCACCAGGGCTGAAAAACAGCCCCAACGACTAGTTTTCATGGGACTTATAAGTCCCATTTATAGGGGGTTTTGATTAAGATTTTCAAGAGCAAAAATTCTCCCATTCTCTAGTATTTTTACAAGTTTTAAAAAGAGTTTCAGAGCTTTAAAGATTTGATCTTCAATTGTTTTAAAGTGTTTTTATTTCAAAGAAAATAGTCTTTTGGGAATTTGTTTTTGGTCAAAAATTCTATATCTATTTGGAGATTTTCCCAAGTGATTTTCTTTGTTCAAAACACTTTGTTTTCCACACTTGAGCTATATCATTCTATCCTCTTTATAGGATCCTTGTTTTTGTGAAAAGATTTGTTTGTGATCTTTTGATCACTAAGTTGTAAACCCTCCTACTTTGTGATATCCCTCTTGGGTAGAGGTTGATTTTGGAGTGGTGGCTTTGTGCCTTATCCCTCTAGTGAGAGGTTGATTGGTTGTATTGGCTTTGTGCCTATCCCTCATTTGTGAGGTTGATTTGTGTGGCTTTGTGCCTAGCCTCTAAGTGTAGAGGTTGTTTTGGTTGAGAGAGGAGTTGTGTACTCCCGGTTATTGTATTGCCTCAAAATCCTCAGTGGAGGTTCCCTGTGTGGGAGTCCTGTGTGGACAAGTGGATTGAAAATCCTTCTGTGTGAAGGCGGGGACGTAGAGCTGTGTGCTCGAGCCTCAAAACATATTCGTGTGTTTGCGTTTGATCGATTGACTCTAACTCTCTCTCTTTACTTTGTGCATTGATTCATATTGACATATCATATACATTCTTGTGTGTTTTGTGTGCCTCACTTGTGCTTAACCACGAGAGCTTCATATAGTGCCTCAACTCTTATTCAGAGGAATCAAGAGGAGTTAGTCCAGAGCCCTTCACCGAGAATTCGGCTACACTCGTTGGTTGCATTAAGTGTAGTTGCAATTAAGTCTTAATTTTCGCATTTAGTTCATTAGATTAGCAGTACACCTATTCACCCCCTCTCTAGGTGTACTTTCAATTGATATCAGAGCCTACGCTCTTGATATTTGGTTTAACCACTTAGGAGTGTGATCTTGGTTTTGCTAATCTACATTTGCATTTGCATTTGCACACATATAGTTTGCACTCATGGATTGCTTGTCACCTCCCATTTTGATGTCTCCAATATTGACATATGGAAATTTAGGATGTCCATGTACTTGAAAACCCTAGGCTTGCATGTTTCCTTGCCGCTACCAAGAAATCCTATCTTGTTGATAGCAAGCATATAGAGGCCAATGCACAAGCCCTTGAGGCACTTAGAAGCACGCTTAATAAAGAATATCTTTCTATGTTTCTAATTGTGATTCCGCCTTTACAGTGTGGAACATGTTGACCTCTTCCAAAGCTTCAATTGCAAATCCAAACGGAGAATGAATCTAGTGGAGAATCCGATCAACAATGCTACATGGTCCAAGGGAATGACTCCCTTGAGGTATATTCGGAATCTCAATTAGATGATGATGATGCTAGTTCTTCTAGTAATGAATATATTGATGCCAATGCCTTGAATGAAGAACTATCCATTGTTTGTGAAAAATTATTAGAAAAAATAAAATCTTTTGAAAAAGAAGAATTTTGAACTTAACAAAGAAAATAAGGATTTATGTTCAAAACTAGATTTGACTTTGCAAGAGAAGAAAGAGATTTCTAGTGAACGTGACTCACTTAAATCTCAACTAGACCTTGCCCTAAAGGAAAATGAATTTTTGAAAAATAAAAATGATTGTGAAATAATTTTGAAGAAAAATAAAACCTTGTCTTCAAAAGTTGATTTTGTTTTAAAAGAGAATGATTCCTTGAAAATAAAAATTCCTTCTATTACAAAGAAATTGAAAATTGTTTTAAAGAAAAATGTTTCTTTGAAAAATGATTTAGATACTCATGTTTATCATGCTAGTATAGCGTCACCATCTAGCTCACATATTGCATGCTCCACTTCTTCTAACATTGAAAATGATATATCTATGCTTAAGAAGAATATGGATTGTTTGGGCTCCACTTTGAGCCAATGTGCTTTGAACCATACATGTTTGGAATCATTGTTTCGAAAGAAACAAGTTTCATCTTTATATGCACACCATCCACGGCATACACATGCTTCGCACGTTCACAACCATCACACTATGTATGCTGATGTGTACACATGTACACATTGTGGACATAAGGGCCACCTTGCTAAATTTTGTTATAATCATTTAAATTATTCTAATTTAGCAAATAAGTTTGCTTGGGTTAGGAAAGGTACTAACCCCCATGGACTCAAAAGAGTGTGGGTACCAAAGACCACCCCTATTGTATTTGATGTAGGTGTGGGGCTCTCGCATGACGTGAGAGCGATGGTGCCTTGAGGTGGATGCGTTCCGAGCTTAAAGATGACAATTATGATGCATCACTTTCAAGGGGAGTTTGGTGGGAGGACCACCTTGTTTTGGAGACTTAGAGAGTTGCCCTCATAGGTTTTGGTAATAATCTCTAACTCCCATTATGTTTACATGCCTTCATATTATTCATTTTTAGCATGTTTTGATGTTTATTGATTATATATTATATGCCATGATAATTAGGCTTATAACATGATAATTAGCTTATGACATACATGATTAGTTATTTGAGACATCCATGTTTAATATGGACCCATATTTTGTGTTCTCTCTATGTTTTAGCTATCGTCTAAATCTAATGCACATGCATTTGTCATAATGATCATATGAGTTTTTGTATTGATTTTCATGCTTCATGTTTTGATTACATATTTAGATGTTGTTTTCATTAAGACCTGGATATATACTTGTACAACTAGTGAGCCACAAATAATTATTACATGTTTGTGCTTGAAAGCTCATTTGTACTCATAAGATGTACTAGTGTAGTCTAGTTTTGATGATTCATACATTTGACTTGTATTCCCCATTTTACATGTTTTTCGTGTTTATGTTTAACTTCATGTATATGTCCATTATGTCTAAACTATTAGATATACATATACATCCTTGAGCCATTTGCGTTCATGCATATACTTTTGTGGACTCGTTATGTTTGGATATACATGTATACTTTAGTTTGAACATGACATACATATACCTTGAAGATTAAATCGTGCTGATGATTTTCATGTTTTATGGAACATAATTTTGTTTTATTCCTTGCTTGAAGAATTTCGTACTAATTTTCAAATTTTTCTTAAAACTAGTTCGTATTCTTCATTATGGTAGAGCTTTTCAAACATACTATATTTTCAAACCTATTTTTGAAAACCCCTACCCATCTAAGGGCGGTTGGTTGGGCGACCATACCTTATATGCTTATTATTGAAAATCCTTTTAAACATATGCATGAAATTGGTGGAAAGATAATATGAGTTATACACTTAATCTTATTGTGTTTTCAATTGGTATCATTGGATCCTTTCAATTGGTATCACTATTGACATTCTTTTGTATACTCATATATATATTTATTTGTGCTTACTATATCTCTATATCTTTGAGCACAAATTTTAGTTATGCTAAGCTTGATTTCTTGAATGACTATTTTATTTCAATTGACTATGTTTCAATTGGTATTTGATACAAGCTTATGCATCATTTTATTTGGTATTTCATAACGGGGGAGAAAAATTTATATTTCACCTTTCAATTGGTTTTGATATTCTACTCCCACACTTTATGTTAAAAACAATTTAAAAAAAAGGATATGATTCTTTGTGGTATCATATGCTTTTAATGAAAAATTACTTTCAATTGGTACTAATCTTTACAAATTGGTATCAAGATTATCTATAAGTTTACTTAAAATTGGTATGTTTTATTGATATCAAAATTTTTGGTTAAATTGTTTTAAATGATTTATTTACTTTCAATTGGCATTTAATTGGTATTTACTTATGATTGGTATCAACTGGTATTTAAATCTATGTTTGTTTTATATACCACATTATGTACTTTCAATTATGTATTTTCAATTGGTATGTTTTGTTTCATTGATATCATGATGCACTAAATTGATATATTTTTTCTTACAATTGGTATCAAAAAAGTTTTGTTTTGAGTTCACCCCTTATTGATATTCTTTTGTTTAAGACAAAAAGGGGACAATATTATTTTTCTTTGACCCCTTTGTTGATGATTGACAAAAAGGGGAGAAGTATTTGAGTTTATATGCATGTTTATTTGCATGTTTATTGTTTAGTGATTATCGTTAACAATTGGTATTAAGAATTTTGTTTTATTGATTGGTATATCAAGAATTTTGTTTTGGTATATCAAGAGGCCTTGATTGGTATCAAGAGCTTAAGTTTTTTTTTGAATTGATTGGTATCAAGAGCATAAGTTTTTTATTGAAATTTTTATTGGTATCAAGAGCTTAAGAACATGTTATTTTAAAAGGGAAAAAGAATTTATTTTAAAAGTTTGTATCAAGAGTATATTTATTTCATGTTTAGTATCAAGAGCATGTTCATTCCATTGTTTTTATGCATATTGATGCATATCCATGTTTTAGTATTCATTGCATATCTTATGTTTATTACTATGCATGAGTTAAGGGGGAGCTTCATTGAAGCTTAACTTTAATCCATGCATATATAACTCCATGAGTTTTGTCATCATCAAAAAGGGGGAGATTGTTGGCTCAGAGGCCTTCCACTCTAGTTTTGATGATGATTAACTCATGTAGTTATGTTTACTAATATTCTTGTGATGTTTAGTTTCAGATGCTTAACCAAGATATTAGTAGGTGATTAGCTTCAACAAAGAAGTTTTGGAGCTTCTCACATAGTGATTCAAGAGCCCGAGCGACAAAGTCATATCTAGCACTTCTCGGTGGATCACGATTTGGATCGAGTTGGCTTGAAGACGGAGTTCATCAAGAAGACTTCGGTATGGGGCCGTTTGTTTCGCGTAAAACTCCGTAATTCGTAAATAACTTACTACCCAGTTACAACTACGGCGTTTGTTTGGACCGTAATTCGTAAAAGACTTACGTAACTCAACTAACACTCACTTGCAACCTAGTTACCACTCACTTACAGCCCAGTTACAGTTAATTTTGTGGTCATACAAATTTGTATTATTTTTTTATATTAATATTAAAATTTTTTAATATTTAACTTTTTTAATATTTATTTGCAGTATTAAAACTTTTAAAATCACCAAATAGTTAATTTTGTGGTCAACTTTTTCACTTACGACTTATATACATTACGACAACCAAACACCGTAAAGTACAATACACTTTCCCACTTTACAATTTTATATTACCAACCAAACACCGTAAAATTTACATACATGTAACTCATTTACAATTGTAAAAGACTTTACCAATTACAACTACGAATTACGGCCAGTTACGACAACCAAACAGACCCATAGTTTAGATTTTGTAAAGACTAGATAGTGTGATATGCTCAAGTTCACAACACACACACTTGTTTAAGTTTTCATGGTTATTGGTTTTCGGTTTTTGGTTTAACCGATCTTGGTTTTCATGAATAGATAGAATCAAAACAAGTTTACATGGTTTAATATATATTAGATTTGTTCTATATACATGTATGCTTCATATCTTAGACAAACTTAATTTGATATGCCTATTCATGTGTTTGGAGTTTTGTGTTTTAACAAAATATATTTTCGGATTTAATATCAAAAACATTAATATATATCTTTATATGTATATTGGAGTATATCCATATACTACATGCCTAAAAGTTGTTTAAATATCATGTTTTTGTATTTGGATGAGTTTTGGGCAAAAGAATTTTCTATTCAAAATTCAAGTTTTGGAAAATACGGATTTTGGTTTTCGGCAAAATTTCGATAACATAAAAATGGTTAAAAAAGTTTGAAATATGTGTTGAAATTTTTCACACATGTTTGATTTTCAAAATATTATACTGAACTTATTTTTGTGAATTTTTAGAGTTTTATGAGATTTTATAGAACATTAAAAACCCAAGTTTCAAGTCTTGTAATATGCCCTGCCAGGCTCTGGCGGTCGACCGGACCGGTCGACCGGACCCAGAGTCGGTCGACCGGACCGGTCGACTGACTTGCACAAAACGTGCACGCTGGCCAGCCACTTGGGCCGGTCGGCCGAACGGTCGACCGACTGCAAGTACCCCACTCTCGGGTGGGGGCGGTCGACCGGACGGTCGACCGTGAGGCTTGCCACGGTCGACCGGCCAGAGAGCAATTGCTCTCTGGATTGGCACGGTCGACCGGGCGGTCTACCGGAAGGCTCCAACGGTCAAATTTTTGACTGTTGACGGTCGACCGGGCCGGTCGACCGTCAGCCGCCAGGGCTGAAAAAACAACCCCAACGGCTAGTTTTTCATGGGGCTTATAAATACCCCATTTGTAGGGGGTTTTAGTTAAGATTTTCAAGAGCAAAAATTCTCCCATTCTCTAGTGTTTTTACAAGTTTTAAAAAGAGTTTTAGAGCTTTAAAGATTTGATCCTCAATTGTTTTAAAGTGTTTTTATTTCAAAGAAAATAGTCTTTTGGGAATTTGTTTTTGGTCAAAAATCTATATCTATATTTGGAGATTTTCCCAAGTGATTTTCTTTATTCAAAACACTTTGTTTTCCATACTTGAGCTATATCATTCTATCCTCTCTATAGGATCCTTGTTTTTATGGAAAAGATTTATTTGTGATCTTTTGATCACTAAGTTGTAAACCCTCCCACTTTGTGATATCCCTCTTGGGTAGAGGTTGATTTTGGAGTGGTGGCTTTGTGCCCTATCCCTCTAGTGAGAGGTTGATTGATTGTATTGGTTTTGTGCCTATCCCTCATTTGTGAGGTTGATTTGTGTGGCTTTGTGCCTAGCCTCTAAGTGTAGAGGTTGTTTCGGTTGAGAGAGGAGTTGTGTACTCCCGATTATTGTATTACCCCAAAATCCTTAGTGGAGGTTCCCTGTGTGGGAGTCCTATGTGGACAAGTGGATTTGAAATCCTTCTGTGTGAAGGCGGGGACGTAAAGCTGTGTGCTCGAACCTCGAAACATATCCGTGTGTTTGCCTTGATCGATTGACTCTAACTCTCTCTTTACTTTGTGCATTGATTCATATTGACATATCATATACATACTTGTGTGTTTTGTATGCCTCACTTGTGCATAACCACGAGAGCTTCATATAGCGCCTCAACTCTTATTCAGAGGAATCAAGAGGAGTTAGTCGAGAGCCCTTCACCGGGAATTCGACTACACTCGTTGGTTGCATTAAGTGTAGTTGCAATTAATTTTAATTTTCGCATTTAGTCATTAGATTAACAGTGCACCTATTCACCCCCCTCTAGGTGTACTTTCCTCTATTCATAAAACATAAAGATATCTTTTTTGAAGCTCAAAACCAAAATGGAATTTTCTAAAACTAAAACTATTTATGAAAAATTCTGTGTATGCGTATATATGAACTTGAACAATTCACAACTAATCTATTTTTTACATTTTATTTAAAACACAAAATCTTAACACTTACAAACATAGATTCAAGTCTTGAAAATCTTTTCTAGAAAATCTTCTTCTCCATCTTGACTTGGTCCAAGCCTTGATCTAAAGAGTTAGACTCCTCTGAGTACTTGATGCGATATTTGAAGCGCGAGCTCTTGAATCAACACTGTTGGCCCAAGGTTACAATCAACCCATGTTTAGTGTATTTTGATGATTACAAAACATATTAGTTATTTGTACTAATATCATTTGTTGTTTAAAGTGTGTTTCAGGTTTATTATCATACTAGAAGTACTCTCACTCATATACAAAGATTTTGGACTCAAATACAAGCTATTGGATTCAAGACAAGTCAAATTGGGCTCAAAGTGCAATATTGAAGATCAAGTGAAGATTGCCCATGTTGAAGTCTTGAAGATCTAGAAGCTTGTAAGTGTAGTTTTTGTTAAAGATAGGATATGTAAATTTTGGCTCTAGGATTTGCACACACATTTGTTTTGTATGTTTCTATGTTTTCAAAATATTTATTTCTAGGTTTATGCCTTAGTTTATACATACATGTACCCAAAGCCTTATATCTTCAAAACTTGTTTAAATACATGTATATAAACTATTTTCAGCATAACACTTAGCTTAAGATTTTTAAAAGAATTTTTACAAATTTTTCTAACTCAAAAATCTGCCCAGAAAACTGTTTTCCAGGCAGACCGGTCGACCGACCCTAAATATCAGTCGACCGGCTGCTGTGGCCAGCATGCACAAGGCTGTGCATGTCTGCCGGTCGACCGACCCCAAAAAAATCGGTCGACTGATTTTTGTGGTCTGCTCTCTGTATCTTTCGGTCGACTGGGTCGGTCGACCGATAGAAGGAAACTGTGTTTCCTTCTGTGTGATCGGTCGACTGGCAGTCGACCGGAGCCTCAACGGCTCTTTTTCCAGCAGAGACCCGGTCGACCGGAAGTCGACGGTAAGCCTGCAACAAGCCCAACGGCTCTTTCCTCTTTGGGCATTTCTGAAAAACTGTTTTTGGGTTTCTCTTTAACAGAGTTTTTAGGAGTTGTTGGGGTGCTTTTGCAGAAGATTTTAGTAGGAAAAATCAGGGTTTTAACCTATTCTCTCCCTATAAATAGTGGGGAATAGGCCTTAGTTATTTACCAAGAAAAATACAAGTTTTCATTGTTTTTCAAGAGAAAGAGAAAAATAGTTTAAAGCTTTCATTTCCATTCTTTTAAGTTTGTTTTTCAGTTGTTGTTTGATCTCTAATATCACTCTACAACTGAAGCTTTTCTCACCACACTTCATAGAGCCAAAATCTCATATTCTTTCTATAGGTGAAGTTGTAAAAGTGTGAGAGTGTTTGTAAAAGAGAAAGAGTGTTGTGGTCTAGTTGAGATCACAAAGTTGTAACCTTTGTTCTTGTGGAGACAAGCTCTTCGGTGGAGCTTCGTTGTAAGGTGTAAAGCTACGGGCTTGAGGTCTTTGGAGGCCTAACTTGTACGGGATCCTAAGGGGATAGTGGAAACCCTTCACGGAGGTGAAGGCGGGGACTAGAGCTACGGGCTCGAACCTCGAAACAAATCACTTTGTTTGCGATTGGCTTGGCGTTCCTCTTGCTTAATTTCTTGCTTCAATTATTTCCATTTATTGCTTGTGAACTAACCTTTACTTGTGCTATCCTTACTTGTTTATTTTACTTGCTTTCAATATTCTTGATACAATACTTGTGTGCATTTCATCATCGCATTTCATACTTGAAATTGTTCGATCACACCTCAATACAACACGGTTGCATTGCGCACCTCTAACCCATTTAAGGGGAATTGGGAGGAAGGAGTTCAGAACCTCGCAAGGGGTATTCGGCTCTTAGTCGTGTTTTGAGAGATTGTTGCATCACTCACTTAAGTAAAATTTAAAAAGAGCATTAGATTAGCAATTACACCTATTCACCCCCCCTCTAGGTGTATTTCAATTGGTATCAGAGCCTGGACTCTAGGATTTGGCTTAACAACCTTAGAGAGATCCTTATATTGCTAATCACTTCATTCATTTCCACATAGTAAACATGGCCGATGGAATTAAGACCCCACCTAAGTTTGATGGACTTAACTTTCCCATATGGAAGGTTAAGATGACCGTTTTCTTGCAATCTCTAGGTAGTCGAGTTGCAAAGGCCGTGACTAAACAATTTAGTGTACCCCCCGGTGATGAATCCACTTGGTCCGAAATTGAGACCAAGGAGTTTGATGCCAATGCTAGGGCTCATTATGCACTCCTACAAGCCCTCAATGATGATGACATAGCTAGAGTCATCCATTGCAAATCCGCCTATGAGATTTGGACCCATTTGCTAGTAACACATGAGGGGACATCACAAGTGAAGAGGGCCAAGATAGACCTTCTTCGGTCCCAATATGAAAATTTTTGCATGCAAGAGAATGAAACCATAGATGATATGGTTACTAAGTTTACAAAGATTACTAATGGTCTTGCTTCTCTAGGTGAAGAAATCAACAATGACCAAAGGGTGAGAAAGATCATCCGGGCTCTCCCTCCATCATGGGAAGTGAAAGCTACAACATTGAAGGAACTCAATGACAAAGATGAGATTGAGCTCATTGGACTCATTGGTAACTTGAAGACCCATGAGATGGAGAGAAAGGCAAGAGAGGACATGGCACCTACCAAAAAGAAGACCATTGCCTTCAAAAGTCATGCTACCTACTCCGACGAAGATGACGAAGAAGAAGATGACGAGGAGCTCTCACTTCTAGTCAAAAATGTCCGGAGGATGTACAACAAGGCAAAGTTCCAAGGAAGAAGGAGATGGCAAGGAGGTAAGGAAGAAAGGAAGATCATTTGCTTTAATTGCCAAAAGCCGGGACACATAGTAGCGGAGTGTCCGGACAAAGTAAAGCCATCTTCATCCAAGAAGCCATACAAGAAAAAGGCTATGAAAGCAACATGGGATGACGAAAGTGAATCCGAGGAGGAGATTGACACCGCCAATATGTGCTTCATGGCAAATGAGAGCACAAGCAAGGTAACCCCCCCAACTTTTCTTGATGAAGATTTATCCATGGATGAGTTAAGTGAAGCATTTATGGAACTCTCTCAAAATTATGATTTCATGAAGAAAAAGTATTTGAAAATGAAAAAGGATAATGAATCACTTAGTATTCAAGTTGTAAATCTTACAAAAGAAAAGGATAATTTAGTTTCCACCTTGACCACTACTAAAAATGATTTTGAAAAATATAAGACTTCTTGCAAGGGTAAGGCCCCACTAATTGATTCTAATGAGATTGCCATGCTTAAGGAAAGATTAGACTCATTAGATGTTGTTTTGAAAAAGTGTAGTGAATTTGATAAAAAGAAGATTGAGGCTATGTTTCCTAAGAAACAAGCCCCAAAGAAAAATGCTCATGCTCATGTTCATGTTCATGCTACACAACCTAAACAACATGGCAAACCCCAAAAGCATGCTCACACTACTACACATACACATCATGCATTCATGTATAGAAAAGTGTACTCATGCTCACATTGTGGAAGGAAAGGACACTTAGCTAATTTTTGTTATGATAGACTAAGTGCATCACATCATAATGTTTGGGTTCGTAACACTAACTTTCAAGGACCCAAGAAAGTTTGGGTACCAAAATCAACTATTGTTTTAAATGATGTAGGTACTTTCCAAAGCCCAACGACGTAGAGGTTTGTGGTATCTTGATAGCGGTTGCTCAAGGCACATGACTTGGGACATCAATAACTTTGCAACCCTATCAAGATATCATGAAGGTGGCACCGTCACCTTCGGAGATGACGCCAAGGGTAAAATCATCGGTATTGGTAATGTAAAACTTGGCACCTCTCCTTTAATAGAAAATGTAGTTTTAGTTGATGGCCTCAAGCATAATCTCTTGAGTGTTAGTCAACTTTGTGATAAAGGTTTTGATGTTGTTTTTGATAATGTTTCTTGTAAAGTGATTGATAGAACTTCTAATGTTTGTGTATTTTCCGGTTTTCGTGAAAGCAATGTTTACATGATTGATATGTTAAATATGTCTTGTAATATTACTTGTTTAAAAGCCCTCGATGACGACTCTTGGTTGTGGCATAGGAGATTAGGCCACGTTTCATTTGACCATATTTCTAGGCTTAACTCTAAGGAAATGGTGAAGGGTATTCCTTCATTGAACTTTGAAAAGGACCGAGTTTGTGACGCATGTCAATTTGGGAAACAAACTAAGTCCTCATTCAAATCAATTAAGGATATCATGTCATCACGTCCATTAGAGCTAATCCACATGGATTTATTTGGCCCTACACAAACCAAAAGTTTAAGTGGGAGTAGATTTGCTTATGTTTTAGTAGATGATTTTTCGCGTTTTACTTGGGTTTATTTTCTTGAACATAAAAGTCAAACCTTTTCATATTTTCAAGCCTTTAAGAAAAGAGTTGAAAAGGAAAATGACTCCTCAATAATTAAAATAAGAAGTGATAGAGGAGGTGAGTTCATTAACCTTCCCTTTACCACCTTTTGTGAGGAACATGGAATAAAACATGAACTTTCTTGTCCTAGAACTCCACAACAAAATGGAGTAGTTGAGCGGAAAAATCGTACTTTACAAGAGATGGCTAGGACAATGTTGAATGAATATGGCCTACCACATTATTTGTGGGCCGAGGCCGTTCATACTTCATGTTACATTGCAAATCGTGTTTTCCTATGTAAAATACTACTAAGACCTCTTATGAGATGTATTTTTCTAGAAAACCTAATGTTTCTTATTTCAAAGTGTTTGGTTGCAAATGTTTTGTTTAAATACAAATATTAATTTGGGAAAATTTGATGCTAGATCATATGAGGCTATTTTTGTAGGTTACTCAAATACTAGTAAGGCTTATAGAGTCTTCAATAGGTCAACTTTGACTATTGAGGAATCTATTCATGTTAAATTTGAGGAATCTAACAAGTTTGTTAAGAATTGTGTAGAAATTGATGCTTTAGTTGAAGGCTTGGAGAAAGTGACCTTGGAGGATGCTTCTACCATGGGAGACAAGCCAAAGGATGGTGATGGAAGTGAAGCCAAAGTGGAAGAGGCTCAAGGAAATGAACATCAAGCAAATGAAGAGGAGCCTTCTCAACCACTACCAAAGGATTGGAGATTCAATCCTCATCATCCCAAGGACCTCGTCATAGGTGAAGTATCAAAAGGGGTAACCACTCGCTCTAAGATTCAAGATTTTTGTGGTAATTTTGCTTTTATTTCACACATAGAACCTAAAAATGTCCTCGAGGCCGAGGCCGATTCATATTGGTTGCTTGCAATGCAAGAGGAGCTCAATCAATTTGAGCGCAATCAAGTTTGGCACCTTGTTCCTAGGCCCCAAGATAGACCAACTATTGGCACTAAATGGATCTTTAAGAACAAGTTGGATGAATCGGGTAATGTAGTTAGAAACAAGGCTAGGTTAGTTGCCCAAGGTTACACTCAAATCGAAGGGATTGATTTTGAAGAAACCTTTGCACCCGTAGCACGGCTCGAAGCCATACGGATGACCTTAGCATATGCCTCATTTAAAGATTTTAAGTTATTTCAAATGGATGTAAAGAGTGCTTTTCTTAATGGTTATATTGATGAGGAGGTGTATGTTGAACAACCCCCCGGTTTGTTGATCCTACACACCCTAATTATGTTTATAAATTAGATAAAGCATTATATGGTTTAAAACAAGCCCCTAGGGCTTGGTATGAAAGATTGTCTTCATTTTTGATTTCAAATGATTTTAAGAAAGGAAAAGTGGATAAAACATTATTTACCAAACATGTAGATCAAGATATCCTCATAGTTCAAATTTATGTTGATGACATTATTTTTGGATCTACTAATGTTTCTCTTTGCAAGAATTTTGAATCATGCATGAAAAGGGAATTTGAGATGTCTATGATGGGGAGCTCAACTTCTTTCTTGGACTTCAAATCAAGCAACGTAGTGATGGGACATTCATCAACCAAGCCAAGTACACCAAAGAACTCATCAAGAGGTTCGGGCTTGAAGGATCCAAAGTAGCAAAGACTCCCATGGCAACCACTACAAAACTTGACAAGGATGAACAAGGTAAGGAAGTAGACATCAAATTATTTCGTAGCATGATTGGTAGTTTACTTTATCTTACGGCTAGTAGGCCGGATATAATGTTTTCCGTATGTTTATGTGCACGTTTTCAATCATGTCCTAAGGAATCACACTTAATTGCGGTAAAACGCATAATTAGGTACCTTAAGGGCACAATTGATTTAGGTTTGTGGTATCCAAAAACTAACCAATTTACCATGACTAGTTATTCGGATGCCGACTATGCCGGTTGTAGGGTAGATAGGAAGAGTACAAGTGGAACATGCCAATTCTTAGGTAATTGTCTTGTGTCTTGGTCTTCCAAAAAGCAAAATAGTGTAGCCCTATCAACTGCCGAGGCGGAGTATGTAGCAGCCGGAGCTTGTTGTGCACAAGTACTTTGGATGAAACATACTCTTCTCGATTTTGATTTACATTTTGATCATGTTAAAATTTATTGTGATAATACTAGTGCTATTCACATGACCAAAAATGCTAATCAACATAGTAAAACCAAACATATAGACATTAGATATCATTTTCTTAGAGATCACTTTGAAAAAGGTGACATTGATATAGATTTTGTTTCAACCGATTTTCAACTTGCGGATATTTTCACAAAACCTTTAGATTATGCAAGATTTTCTTTTATTTGTGGTGAATTAAATGTTTGTAAAATTGATACTTAAAGTATCTTAGTTTGTTTCGTTTTGGTTTTTAATATGTGTTAAATTTTTTTTTGTTGTTTTAACCCTTTTGATGTATGACAAAAAGGGGGAGAAAAATGTATGAGTTTGGAGAAATACTAAGTTTTCTTAGTTGTTTTAATATTTGGTTCATGTTTGAGTTTCTTATTTATGGTGATGACTTTGTTTTAAAAATGATTTTTGTATGCTTACATAGTTTCTCATATTCATGTTAAATATATAGCATTGTTTAAGGGGAGCTTTTCAAGCTTTTCCTCTTTTATTTGTTTAATAACTCATATGTTTTGTCATCATCAAAAAGGGGGAGATTGTTGGCCCAAGGTTACAATCAACCCATGTTTAGTGTATTTTGATGATTACAAAACATATTAGTTATTTGTACTAATATCATTTGTTGTTTAAAGTGTGTTTCAGGTTTATTATCATACTAGAAGTACTCTCACTCATATACAAAGATTTTGGACTCAAATACAAGCTATTGGATTCAAGACAAGTCAAATTGGGCTCAAAGTGCAATATTGAAGATCAAGTGAAGATTGCCCATGTTGAAGTCTTGAAGATCTAGAAGCTTGTAAGTGTAGTTTTTGTTAAAGATAGGATATGTAAATTTGGCTCTAGGATTTGCACACACATTTGTTTTGTATGTTTCTATGTTTTCAAAATATTTATTTCTAGGTTTATGCCTTAGTTTATACATACATGTACCCAAAGCCTTATATCTTCAAAACTTGTTTAAATACATGTATATAAACTATTTTCAGCATAACACTTAGCTTAAGATTTTTAAAAGAATTTTTACAAATTTTTCTAACTCAAAAATCTGCCCAGAAAACTGTTTTCCAGGCAGACCGGTCGACCGACCCTAAATATCAGTCGACCGGCTGCTGTGGCCAGCATGCACAAGGCTGTGCATGTCTGCCGGTCGACCGACCCCAAAAAAATCGGTCGACTGATTTTTGTGGTCTGCTCTCTGTATCTTTCGGTCGACTGGGTCGGTCGACCGATAGAAGGAAACTGTGTTTCCTTCTGTGTGATCGGTCGACTGGCAGTCGACCGGAGCCTCAACGGCTCTTTTTCCAGCAGAGACCCGGTCGACCGGAAGTCGACCGGTAAGCCTGCAACAAGCCCAACGGCTCTTTCCTCTTTGGGCATTTCTGAAAAACTGTTTTTGGGTTTCTCTTTAACAGAGTTTTTAGGAGTTGTTGGGGTGCTTTTGCAGAAGATTTTAGCAGGAAAAATCAGGGTTTTAACCTATTCTCTCCCTATAAATAGTGGGGAATAGGCCTTAGTTATTTACCAAGAAAAATACAAGTTTCATTGTTTTTCAAGAGAAAGAGAAAAATAGTTTAAAGCTTTCATTTCCATTCTTTTAAGTTTGTTTTTCAGTTGTTGTTTGATCTCTAATATCACTCTACAACTGAAGCTTTTCTCACCACACTTCATAGAGCCAAAATCTCATATTCTTTCTATAGGTGAAGTTGTAAAAGTGTGAGAGTGTTTGTAAAAGAGAAAGAGTGTTGTGGTCTAGTTGAGATCACAAAGTTGTAACCTTTGTTCTTGTGGAGACAAGCTCTTCGGTGGAGCTTCGTTGTAAGGTGTAAAGCTACGGGCTTGAGGTCTTTGGAGGCCTAACTTGTACGGGATCCTAAGGGGATAGTGGAAACCCTTCACGGAGGTGAAGGCGGGGACTAGAGCTACGGGCTCGAACCTCGAAACAAATTACTTTGTTTGCGATTGGCTTGGCGTTCCTCTTGCTTAATTTCTTGCTTCAATTATTTCCAATTTATTGCTTGTGAACTAACCTTTACTTGTGCTATCCTTACTTGTTTATTTTACTTGCTTTCAATATTTCTTGATACAATACTTGTGTGCATTTCATCATCGCATTTCATACTTGAAATTGTTCGATCACACCTCAATACAACACGGTTGCATTGCGCACCTCTAACCCATTTAAGGGGAATTGGGAGGAAGGAGTTCAGAACCTCGCAAGGGGTATTCGGCTCTTAGTCGTGTTTTGAGAGATTGTTGCATCACTCACTTAAGTAAAATTTAAAAAGAGCATTAGATTAGCAATTACACCTATTCACCCCCCCTCTAGGTGTATTTCAAACACGTGCTAGCTTTAAAATTTGACTTCGAATCTTTTATTGAAGCTAAACATTGACTAAGATCTTGATCAAATTTCAGAAACTATATAAGCTCAAGATCATTAGTACTATAATTATATGAGTTAATCATCATCAATACTAGAGTGAAGGGCCTTTGGGCCAACATGGGAGAGCGAAGAAAGGAGGAGGTGCGGTTGTCATGGGTGAGGAGGAGGAGGTAGGGGAAGCACGAGGAAGAGGGGGAGGGGTTTGCATGGAGGAGGCCTCACAGAGGGTCGCCGAAAAAAGTATATGTGCATAGTGGTTCGGGGGACGTTCGTAAGGGTAGATGATGATGAGATAGTGAGGTGGGCGTGAAGGTGTTCCGGCGAGGCGACGGAACGGAGGTTGGAGGGTGTTGGCTAGAAGAAGGAGAAGATGGAGGCGTGCAGGGAGAGGCTCCGTGTAACGGTCCAAGTTTTTTAATATCCTCAATTAACATAAACATCCTTATTACTCAATGGATTATCATAATCACATATAATTTCTTGAAAATATCGGCAGCATCTCCTTTTTATTTGTCACTTGTCCCAAATACAACATATATCAACCTCAACCCATATGGCTTATCTCAATCCAAATACATATATATCAACTCAACAATCACCCACATAATGAAATAATACAATTTCAGCTTGACATCGCCTACTTATGTGAAAACACAATAATATAAGTTCGAGAGTACCCTCTCGGCATCCATAAAGTAATGCAGTGCTAAAATAGTTTCAACTTATCATGGTCATCACAATTAACTCAATAATACATTATCTCTAAAGACAACTTGGATTGAAACTACTTACAACATATCTCTGATAATATTCGTACAAGATCAAATATCTATCCCACATCTAATACATATCATCTATAAGAATAAATACTCAAGAAATACAACATGACTAACTTACACATAAAAAAATAGGTTTGTCTAAAATGAGTTCCAAGTGAATTTCCCACGCACTTAAACCGGGTCCCTGTATCAACACAACCTGCACACAAATCAGTCTGTGAGGGAATGAGCTCGACAACTTAGTGACTAGAGTCAAATGAAGAAATCAAGGAACGTTATATATATCCATTAAGAAGAATGATTTTCTTCAAATGTCAAAGGCAAATATGGATAAGCATGAGAAACGGAAAATCAACATGTCATGATAGAACACCCGGAACAACATCTCCCTGGCCTACGAAATAGTCAGACTCCCTCGATCATTGATTCCCTTAGTTATTTATAGTTTCTTACCCATTTCATCTTATGTATAAATAACACATATCACATGCGTATCACATATATCACATACGGTGAAATACCAACCACAACAACTAAATCAGAAATATAATTTATTCATTCAAATAATATATATCTCATGAAATGAACTTGTATATCACACAATCATCTCACACTTCACACAAATCACATACCATACTTAGTGAGATATGTATCACATATTTTTTTCATATGCATATATAAACATAATGAAGTGTAAGATTCCCTGTCTTCTCCCTCCTACTGGCTCCCACCCGGCCCCTTCCTCTGTATATATATGTATATAATAATCACACCGTCAACCCCTCTTATCGGCTCTCGCCTGACCCTTCCTCCGATATAGACATATATGTATATAAATAACAATAAGAAGAACACCATCTTCCTCCTCCTATCAGCTCCCGCCCGATCCCTTCCTCCGTTTATATATATATATATATATATATATATATATATATATATATATATATATATATATATATATATATATATATAATGATCACACCATCTTTCCCTTCCTACCGGCTGCCGTCTGGCCTCTTCCTCCGTTATATGTATGAATGCAAGAGACATATACATACATACATGCATGCATGTATACACACAAATAACAATTAATACATCACAAAACAAAATTTCAACTAATTACTATACTTTAGTTCTCAGCTCATTAATTCTATATCTGTAGAGCTGTACGTAGTTGAATGTATATATGTACGCACATATAACTGCAAGTTAATACTGTAGTGATCTTCTCACCTCTTTATATAAACCAAGCTTTCGGTCACGCTATTAGTATCCAACCTATGTTCTTAGTCTTAGCAAGAATTTATGGTTCACAAAGTTTCTTATAATTTCTCTTTATGCTATAATACCTACTGCACACATCCAATTAGCCATCCAACTTGTGTATAAAATCTTCTTACAACAATTAGTAAGAGTCCACTAATTTATGATCATGACCACGTAAGAAATTTAATTATTCTTGTACTTAATTAATTGAAGTTAGTTTACTCAATTTAGCTTCCAAGAAAAATTCTTTAGCACTTAATAAATAAATACACACACACACATCATCATCATTTGTCCTTCAATAGGCATTTGCACACACACAGCCCCCTACTATTAGGTGTATCAATTAATAGTCCATATCAATAAGTTATTAATTATTCCACTCTTGGTTATCAATTTATTTCCTGAAGATTCTCTTGTAATAATTTTATTTACCTATATAGATTGTCAGGACAGTATTTATACCGCATTGATATATTATTTCAATTTCCTCATCATTTACACAGGTATCATCAAAATTTTCAAAGGGTAGATGAAAATTATTATTAAGTCTAATTATGAGAAAGAGGTTTAGCATAATATTCTAATTAACAATTTCATTAGGTTTTCTATCAGTGTTATCTTTAATTTAGTCAATGATTGACTATAATTTCTCTTAATTGGTTAAATTTCAGTACTAATTTTAGATTTCACCAATATTGGTTTTAACAATATCAGTTTCTATAATACTAGTTTCTCTATTATTTTTTAAGAATACTAGTTTCATAACTATTGGTTCCAATAAACACACCGAATTCATGTTTTCTAATAAGTAAACAATCTCGTCTCATTCATCCATTCTCTCTCTCACTCTCTTGTAATGGGAAAAATTTCTCCGTATCACATAATGCAAATGAGACCTCTGAGCTCTAACACCTTTGATTATTAGAGATCCATAACAGGTTTCAACATTCATTTTCTCTATATTTTATCTTGACAATTACTAAAGACTTAGGATCCGAGGTAGACACAAGGACTATTTTGTTACTTTTGTACCACCTAAGGCCACCAACTAGTGTGATGATACTTAATTATATAGCCCACTAACTTGATCAGATCCGTCAATTTCAATATCTACCGTTAACTATGAATTGAAACTCAAGTGGCATGCAGCAATTAAGAGTAACACAGGCCCTTCAGAAGGTAACAAGTCCATATACTATATCCATCCATTTGATTGACCAAAATTAAGCTTAGGAATCCTTCATCAATCTATGAATCATTTCTACCCCATGAGATCTATCTAAACTCTGATTAATGTCTTCTTTCAGACTCGAAATAGAATGAATAAAAGAGATCACGCTGCTCGAGATTTAGAAACCTATAAATTTATCAAATTATTAAATATTCAATATTTCACTGAGTGGATTACCCACAAATTGGTGTGAAATCCAAATCATCCCTGTTGGCTCAAAGACCCATCACCCTAGTTTTGATGATGATTAACTCATTTACTTATAGTATTAATGATCTTGTGCTCATTTAGCTTCAGATTTTCAATCAAGATCTTAGTAAGTGTTTAGCTTCAACAAAAGATTCGAAGTTAAGTTTTAAAACTAACACGTGTTGATTCAAGAGCTCATGCGTCAAAATCGCATCCAGCTTTCAAAGGGGAGTCTAGCTCATGGATCAAGTTTGGACCAAGTCGAAATGGAGAAGAAGATTTTCAAGAAGACTTGTGTCATATTTGTAAGTGTTAAGATTTTATTTTAGGATAAAATATAAAGGATAGATTAGTTGTGGATTGCTCAAGCTTATACACACACACAAAAGTTTGATTTTTAAAAAATACAATTTTGTTTTAAACTTTAAATTCTATGCCTCAAAAATAGTTCACATGTTTGTAATATGTATTGATTTTTGCTCACACATATTTGTACCTCAAAGTATTTCTTCTTGTGAATTTTATGGAGATTTTATGGAATTTAAGATGCATTTTAAGAAGTTAAAAATATTTTTGGGCAACTTGCAGTCGACCGAAGGCTGAGCCGGTCAGCCAACGTGCACAAGACGTGTACAAGCCCATGTGACTTGAGCTTGGTCGACCGACCGATCGACCGTAGTAGAGATCAGCCGACCGACTGGTCGACCGACTGAGTTTGCAGAGCTCTCGAGTTTTCTCGATCGACCGGGCGGCTTCTGCTGATCTGCTCGACACCCCTATAGTTTTCTAGCCATAACATTTTATTCTTATACTCAATTAATATGATTTAAATTGCATTTTAAAGATAAATTTTAGGGCTACATTACTTATTCAATAATCATTTTTTAATTCAAATGTTAAAGATGTCAAATATTAGGTTGAAATCTGTTCTTGTTTTGAAAACAACTTATAGTTTTTGGTTTGACACCTTTTAGTATTTGTTGATACCGTTCTACTTAGAAATTATATTGATTTTATCTAAGTTGTATTAGAAAAAAACTTTGAGATCTAAAAATTCATCATATATACTTATTTTCAAATTCGAAAGTTTTAGACCTCAAAACTGTGCTCAAAGTTAACCTATTGCATAGTCCGAGTCTAAGGTTGGTCGACCGGCAGACTCCAACGGTCAGAAACTTGACCGTTGGTCGGTCGACCGGGAGGTCAACTGACAGGCCATTCTGGCCAATTTTTGAACCATAACGGCTGGTTTTTCTAGGCCTATAAATATAGGTTTTGGATGAGTTTTACACAAGAGTTTGAGAAGTGTTTTTATGCTAGTTTTTTCTATCTTCCACAGAAGTTTTTCAACAAGTTTTTGAGCTTAACTTCCATATCAAAAAGAGAGCTTTTCAAGAGTATTTTTTTTGAGTTTTCAAAAGAGATTTCTTGAGTTTTTCACCACAATATCTTTCTAGTTTTCTTTCTCACACAAGATTGAGCTATTCATTACTATATCCATCCTTTATAGGATCCTTGTTTATGAAAGTATTTGTTGATGATCAAGAGAAGTGATCACCAGTATTCCAACTATTGTATTTGGAGGAGTTGTAGAGGTTGCTGATTGCACACATTTATTACATTATTCTTTATTACATTTTCACAGTTATCATGTAATAAATCTGCTAAATTCTTTGTCTTAAATTTCTATTTTGCAGAAGATAATCATGGGGAGAAAAAGGATAAAATCAAATAAATATCAGTTAAATTTAGATTTAACTAGATCTATTTGGTTAGAGGAGGATGATCCCAAATTCAGTTGGTTAAATTTAGTTTTGGGTGAATCAAGTGATTAAAGCTAAAAATCAACCGAGAATAACGCCAAATACAGAGTCCAATCCAAAGGGATAAATGGATAGAGAGAAGATCAATGGATGAGATGAAGCAATTCTGACTGAATACATTTTAGCATTTGAATCGTAACTTTCGCTACCAAAACTCAAATCAGATGATTCAAGATGATCTAGAAAGAAGACTTAAAGGATAACTCTTAAGTTGATCACTATTTCTAATTCTATCTTTTGATAAGTTATATTCAGCAATCAACACGCCACCAAGCTGCAAATCAGAACTGAATATCCGCATCAAATCAAGTTTGGAGATAAGGGGACGATTCAAATTTAGAAATAGTCAACTTCTCCTATCTTCGTACTCCTCTAATCTCTGCATTTCTCCTATAAGTACCTACAATCTCAAAGGCAAAAGGGAGCGACCATGCAGAGATAGATTTTAGGCCAGTTTTTCCTTCTTTTTAATGTAGATTTTTATTTTTCTTTTTATGTAATTTTCAGTTTTATCTATGTAATTCAGATGAGATCAGAGTTTCATAGGAGAATGAGAATGAAGTTTGTGCTGAGAGTGACACCGGTTTAAGTTGTTCTTCATTTCTCTGATTGTTATAAAATCGAATCTATAGTTATTTTGATATGTGCTTTATTTTTGTGTTGTTCTTCTTCTTTTCTACTTCTCTCTTTCTTGTACCAATTGCTATCCAAGTGAGTCTTATAGCATCGAAAGAGTCTTGCCTTTGCGAGTGCCACCAATAGCTCATGATGATAGATTTTAATCTCAGTCTGTATCCTTTCATGCTTGTTTTGTCTTGTTGATGTAATGTGGAAGAGACGAGAATAAACTCTTATGGGCTATGCGCTGATTGCCTCCACTTCAAGGTAACATCGTCGCCAAGATTCAAGGTAAGCTTTTGGTCAAAGGAGGTAAGTAATTATTTTTAATTTCTTTTTTTAATTTTTAGAGTAAATTACCAACACCACAGTCTTCCAAATCTCTTCACTCTTTTTCAATTTCTTTGTACATATCACTTCTATTTTCTCCACCTTCTCATTCTATCACTTTCTTCTTAACTTGACTTTAACTCCATTTTCTCTTTTCTTTTAAAGAACTAAAAGAAGAATTTTAACCATAAACTGTAGCATAAAAGAAAACTTGCTTAAAAAGCTTTCATCGCTAATCTCTTCTTGTGGATCATGACCCGAATAGCCACTTGCTATTGTGGTACTATTAAGCACTTGCACTCTTTATTCTAAGTTCTGAAATTCTGTATTTTGTGTGCAGATAAAACATCAATCAAATTTTGGCGTCGTTGCTGGGGAGGGACGGTAAGTTATTCTCTTTTTAAGTTTAAACTTTTGATTAATAATTTTCTTTGTTCTTGGTGTACAGATTTAACAACAAAAAAATTTTGCTGCAGTGGACATATAAGTGGCCCTGGACTCTGCTCAAGAAAGCAGAGCCCAGAAGCCCTCAGATTTGTTATATTCCTGTGGCAATCTGAGTGAACTACTAACCTGTATTTTCTGCAGGTTAACTGAATTGTATAGCTTAATATCCGCAGCATTTATTTCCTTATTTTACTCACTGTATATACATTTCTAACACAGCAGTAAAAAGTTACTTGTAAATGCTAAAAATGATTTAGACTTTGCATTTAGGCACGTGTCTATTTCATTACATTTTCTATTTACTGTTGAAGAGTGTTGAGCCAAGGTATGTGTACATAGCATTTAGTATAAGGTTCATTCTTGTATGAAATATTGCTTAAGTGTTACTTTTTTCTATATACTTGTACACTGCACTAAATTGATTTAGGGGCTTGTCCTATAAACAAGATAAGATGGGGAAGTCATTACCCTCCCTTAGCCCACAAACAATCTCCTCACTCACTAACCCAAGCCTAATTAAAACTGAGTAGACGTTGGCCCAGGGACATCTCGAACTCAAATAGGAGACTGACCTAAGGGAGAAGTTGATTTGAATCTGACTCTTGCCAAATCGGTGATTAAGGTTGGCGATTGAGGGGCGAAACCCCGAAGGCTGGTAGTTTGGCTTAATTAGGCCTGTCGCTTTTGCGTGGATACCACCCACCAATCTTACTCCTACTTGGTCGATTAACTTGTGGTTAGATTCAGTAATATATCCCACGTGGATAGGCTAACCAGTTAGGAGTCGTCTAGGTCTAAGGTTTATCCTAACTTAGATTAGATTTTTTTCTTTTTATTTGTTTGCTTTTTCGTTTGTTTTTCTTTGTTTATGTTTGACATTTTCTGTGTGATATGGCTTATAACAATAATTTTTCAATTTTAATGGTAATCCATATTACATCCCGACCTCTTTTTCGGATATTATCAACCCAGCATATCATAACTTTAACCAACCAAGTGTGATTGGTCTTATCCGAATCAATATAACCCATCACCCCAATCTTATAACCATAATATCCAGAATAATTTTAACTTTTCACAGAGTCAATGGGGATTCACCTCCCCTGAGTCCAATGTTCAACCAACTTGTCCTCCTTATCCACCTTATCTACAATATTTCCAAGATTTATACTCAGTTCCACAAGTTCAAAATAGAAAACCATCAATCTTGGAAATGAGTATGCGTGAGTCCAAGCAACAATCACAAAATCTGACGGACTCACGATTTTACCACAAATTTCAAAACAAAACTTCATCTTTTCAAGTCCAATCATAACAAAATGATGAACCAATCAACTATGAAAAGATGCTTGAAGTCATGGCTCAAATCGCTCGTGATCATGACATAGATCTAATGGTCCTAACTCTCCATTCTCACTGTTTGGCCATTTCTGATGTCGCTAACCATTCTGTTAGAGCCAAAAAATCATGTTGTTTTGGAAAACAAGATTCCATTTCAGCATACCCATTTGAACTTACCCAAACTCTAAATTTTGAAAATGACATTGATAGTTTGGCAAGTTATCTCTTTTCTGAAATTAAACTTGAGAATGAATATGATCCTGAACCCCAACTTGGTGATTCAATTCTATTTCCTGATTCAATAATGACCCCGGTGTCTTTACCTAATTTCAATCTTTTTCCTGAGTCAACATTAGATCCTGTGCCAATTCATCATGAAATTGAATCGCCCATCTTTTATGATCATCATATTGAACATGACCAATTTCATACCTTTGAAAGTCCCATTGACAAATTGGCAAGTTCTCATTTCTATAAAATTGAACTCAATGAGAAATGTGACCTAGATTCTCAAATTTGTGATCCAGTTCAAATTCCTGAATCAATACTGACTCCTGTTTTGTTACCCAACTTGAGTAATATTTTAGAGTTAGTTTCGATTCCCACACCCGTCATTCTTGAACTTGAATCACAAATGTTAAGTCACATTCCGTTGTTGGGAAATAAATGTGGACTTTATCTTCAACTTCTTAATTTGGACCCACTTCCTGAACTAATCTCGACTCCTGAACCTTAACTTGACTTAAGTTACTTTCCTGAGCGGTATTAGTTCCCATACTTCCTAAGTCTAGGTCAATCATTCCATCTTTTCATACTCCATTTTGGGACAAGAGTGTTGATAAAATTGACTCCGAAATAATTTGTGAAATTTGAAAATTATATGGGGTAAAATTTATAATAAAGATCATTTATATATACATCATTTTAGTGGGTTATATTAGAGAGGTTTCTAGTGGGTTCCTTCGAACTCCACACAAATTCGATTAGGCCACATTTCGTGGACCAATCAGACCATCACCAGAACCACCACCTTAAGATAATATTTTCCTTCCCCTTCTTCTTTTTCATGCATCTATGTATTAATTCATACATTGAGGACAATGCATGAGATAGGTGTGGGGGAGGGTACTAACATAACTTAGGTTTTCTTTTTATTATTCAAAAAAATATTATTAACAATTTCTTTACTTTTAAAAACTTTTTGAAAATAAAAACAATATTTTGACATATGTTTTGTAAGAAATTAAGTCAATTTTAAGGAATAGGAGAATCATAATTAGGATTTCTTATACTTGGTCAAAATAAGATTATTTGTTTGATTTCTAAGGTTAGGAAGAAAATTTGTGAAAGTAATTTAGTCTTGATCTTTACCTTGAAGAAATATGCACACCTTATACACTTACACACTTAGGGCTCAAAAATAAAGATTCTTATGTCTTATAAAAATATATATATATATATATATGTATTTCTATGAAAAATAAACAAATCTAATTATTGATTAGCTAGGTGCTTTGGCTAAGAAAGCCTTGGTATTTATGCAAAAGATTATTAGATAAGTTTGAATATATATATAAATCTTCTGATTAAGCTGGGTATTTGTGCCTCATGAACCATAAGTATTCACGCCTAAAAGGGATATATTTTATAAACAAAAACCCTTAGTTTCGTGGCCTTGTCTGCTCGAGTGTTTAAGTCCTTAGTGGTTTTTTCTCACTGGTGCCCTAAGACTGTCCGGTTTGGGTGTCACCGACTAAAGGCTCGTTACATGGGCAGATTAGAAAGCCTAATAGAATTGAGGAATAAATACCACCAAAAATAAATATAAATAAGGCATAGAAATTAGAGTTAAAGAACTTTTAGTCAAAATTTCACGATCACGAAGGTGTATATGACTTAGGGTAAAGTAATAGACTAGATGAAAAATACAGTTTGACTCTTTGCCTTAATTGATAACAAATTTTTGAATAAAGACTAAGTTTAGAAATGAAAAATATAGTTTTCCTATAACTTATAGATTACTTAGTTCTTACAATTATACTTCAAATATTTTTCTTTTTCAAAATGTGATTTCAAAATACTAATACTTTGTTTCTCTTTCTTTATGGATTTTGTGGGTGTAACCCACTGAAAACCCTCACAAGACAAAACTCGTCCTCTAGGGGAAACCTAGAGGTTTAACGACTTATTGCACATACTCAGTGCAATTGCGTAACCTGCGAAAGTGGTCTAATAATCTTTAATTTAGTTTTGTTGTTCTGCTCGAGGACGAGCAAAAGATAGGTGTGGGGGTGTGATTGCACACATTTATTGCATTATTCTTTATTATATTTTCACATTTATCATGTAATAAATCTGCTAAGTTCCTTTCTTAAATTTCTATTTTGCAGAAGATAATCATGGGGAGAAAGAGGATAAAATCAAATAAATATCAGTTAAATTCAGATTTAACTAGATCTATTTGGTAAGAGGAGCATGATCCCAAATCCCATTGATTAAATTCAGTTTTTGGTGAATCAAGTGGTTAAAGCTAAAGATCAACCGAGGATAACGTTAAATACAGAGTCCAATCCAAAGGGATAAATGGATAGAGAGAAGATCAATGGATGAGATGAAGTAATTTTGACTCGAATTCTAACTAGATATATTTTAGTATTTAAATCGTAACGTTCGCTTCAAAAACTCAAATCAGATGATTCAAGATGATCCAGAAAGAAGACTTAAAGGGCTACAACTCTTAAGTTGATCACTATTTTTAATTCTATCATTTGTTAAGTTATATTCAGCAATCAACACGCCACCAAGCTGTAGATCAGAACTGAATATCCACATCAAATAAAATTTGGAGATAAGGGGAGGATTCAAATTCAGAAATAGTCAACTTTCTTTATCTTCATACTTCTCTAATCTCTGCATTTCTCCTATAAATAACTACAATCTCAAAGGCAAAAGGGAACGACCATGCAGAGATAGATTTTAGGCCAATTTTTCCTTCATTTTAGTGTAGGTTTTTATTTTTATTTTTATTTAATTTTCAGTTTTATTTATGTAATTTAAAGGAGATCAGAATTTCATAGGAGAATGAGAATGAAGCTTATACTGAGAGTGACACTGGTTTAAGTTGTTCTTCTCTTCGCTTATTATTATAAAATGAATCTATAGTTACCTTTTTTATGTGCTTTATTTTGTGTTCTTCTTCTTCTTTTCTACTTCTCTCTTTCTTGTACCAATTGCTATCCAAGTGAGTCTTATAGCATCGAAAGATCCTTGCCTTTGCGAGCGCTACCGATAGCTCATGACAATGGATTTTAGTTTCAGTCTGTATCATTTCACACTTGTTTTGTCTTGATGATGTAATGTGGAAGAGATGAGAATCAACTCTTATGGGCTATGCGCTGATTGCCTTCACTTCAAGGTAATATCATTCAAGGTAATATCATCGCCAAAGATTCAAAGCAAGCTTTTGGTCAAAGGAGGTAAGTAATTATTTTTAATTTCTTTCTTTTTAACTTTTAGTGTAAATTATCAACACCACTATCTTCCAAATCTCTTTCTCTCTTTTTCAATTTCTTTGTACATATCACTTCTATTTTCTCCACCTTCTCATTCTACGACTTTCTTCCTAACTTGACTTTAACTCTATTTTTCTATTTTCTTTTAAAGAACTAAAAGAAGAATTTTAACCATTAATTGTAGCATAAAAGAGAACTTGCTTAAAAAGCTTGCATTGCTAGTCCCTCCTTGTGGATCACGACCGGCATAGCCACTTACTATTGCGGTAGTATTGAGCACTTGCACTTTTTATTCTAAGTTCTGAAATTCTGTATTTTGTGTGCAGGTAAAACATCAATCAGTTGCGGCCTCGGCGAGCTTGCGTGTTCGCGTGTGTTGTTCTTGCGGGAATAAGTGAGGGACTTGCCGGTCCAAAAGTTCTTAAGGGAGCTCGTTGTAGGTGTTGTGGCACCGAGTGATCTTGCGAGATCATTATAGTGAAAATTCTTCATAGTAGTGAAGGTGGGGACGTAGAGCAAGTGTGCTCAAACTTCGAATCAAATCTCCCATATTTGTGATTGCTTATCTCTCTCACTTGTCTTTATATCTTACATATTCTTATTGCGCTCATTTTTATATGCTTGATATTCTCTTATGCTAAAATTGATACATATGCTTAGGTTGATTGTTTGCTCACACTTGTACTCAACCAAGAGAGCTATAGTGGCACCTCAACTCTTAATTTAGAGGAATCTTGAGGAGATAGTTCAGAGTCCGTCACCGGAAATTCGGGTACACTCTTATGTTATACTTTGTTTGTTTGCATAATAGCTTTAGTTTGCATAATTAGTTTAAATTCCGCATTACTTTTGTATTTGATTAGCATGTCATCTATTCATCCCCCTTTAGGTGACCTACAACCCCCTAATAACTTAACCTGAACATAGATCACCGCAAGACATACACTTGTGCAAGACCCCATTCCTGAAATACGCACTTGGATACGTATTTAGACTTTTTGGTCATATTTTTTGATTTACTTTTTGTATTTATTTTTATTTGGTAATTATTTATGCGATTGTTTTACATTGGATTCGGATTCGTGAACTCGGAGTCAGCCCTAGTCTGAACCGGAGATCCGATCCTAGTGTATTGCTCATTTTGGTCTTTTTATTAGTTAAATTTAACCGATTTCAGCTTTAAATATCATTTTGCAATATTCTAGATTTTTCATTTTTTCTAAAATTTTCCGAATTAATTTATAAAATCTTCAAAATCGGTGTTGATCGTATCACTGGCCGATTCCAAGATTTTTAATTTACGATCAAAGTTGAATTTCTAGATTTCATTTTCACATTACTTCATATCACATGTTCTATTCTAATACATTTTCTGAGATTTTTTTGAATTTATCAAAGTTCGACCGTTTTTGTCAACTAGTATCGCTGGTAGATTTCGGGTTTTTTATTTTAAAAATAGAATTTTATTTTTAAAACTAATTTTATATTATTCCTCAGGATAATGTTTTCTACCTCTAAGTATTTTTGGAGATCTTTCTGGAACAACCAATATTTCCCGTCATTATTAAAATATTATTATTTAAAGGAATCTTCTCATTTCTTTCTTTCCTTCTTTCTTTCTTTTCCTTTTTCTTTTCCCCACTCCACCAACCGACCCACTCCCCTCCATTTAATTTCCTCTCCCATCCATCACTCCCTTTCACTCTCCCTCTTTCTTTTTCCTTTTCTTTTCTTTTTTCTTTTCCTTTTTCCTTCTCTTTCTCCTCCTTATCTTTTCATTTCTTTCTTTTTCTTTTTCATTTTTCTTTCTTCTCCTTCCCCTGGGCGCGCCACCCCCTTTGACGAGCCTCGGCGAGCCTCCGGCCTCCTCCCTCCCCCAACCATTTCCATCTCTTCTCCATCTTCATCAAACAACAACATCACCACCACATCATCACCCTCACAACCCCCTTTTCCCTCTCTTCCTTCTCCCCTTAGGGTGGCCCATGGCCACCCTCGGCGGTGGCGACCGGCGCTGCCCTGGGCGCCCCTGTCACCCCTGGCCGTGAGCTAGGCCGTGGGCAGAGGAGGGGCATCAACCCCTTCCACTATCTCCCTGTTTCTCTCTCTACTGTCTCTCTCTCACTCTCTCTCCCTCTTTCTCACTTATCTCTTTCTTTCTCTAGATTTTTCTCTCTAGCTCTCTCTTTCTCTCTCTAGATTACTCTCTCTAGCACTCTCTTTCTCTCTAGATCTTCTCTCCCTAGCTCTCTCTAAATTTTTCTCTATAACTCTCTCTTTCTCCCTGGATCTTTCCCTCTCTAGCTCTCCCTCTTTCTCTTGCTTCTTTCTTCTCTCTCCTCTCTTCTATTCTCTTTCTGAGTCTCTAAAAATATTTATTTATATTAAATAATTATGGTGTGCGCGCGAGGTTCTGGGATTTCAGACTTCACAGCTTTTGCAAAGATTTAGGCGAGTATTCTCGCCTCATTTTGGTTTCCCTGCTTCATTGGGTCGACTTTGTATTTATTTCTATGTTTAGATTGTATCTGCATTTTGTATTGGGCTGTGCCCTCGTACTTGTAGCCCAGTGCTTAGTATTGTGTATGTATACGCCTGTGACGAATGGTTGTACTAGGTAGTTTATTTCTTGTCCATATGCCATACCTGTGATGTGTTTATTCTGCTTTTATACCATACGTGGTCGACCCTTTGTGGTCATTTAGCCTCCGGGCTCTCTACTCAGCCTTCGAGCTTAAACTCTTTGAGTTTCCTATCTTCGCTGGAGGCATGGCTAAGCCATGTGGCTGCGAGCTGAGCTTAATTGCGCAGCCTCGTCAGGCGCGGCTTACTATTTTTTCACTTTGCTTGAACTTCTAAGGTTTTACTAACTCCACTATGTGAATGCGAGCTGAGCTTAATTTGTAACCTCTTTAAGCACGATTTAGTTACATCCTCGTGTTGCTCACCCTCCGGGCTTAACCTCTCCAAGATTTATTTAAGTCCTCTGGACTTTTTATATGCTACGCCTGGTAGGCGGACCTAACGTCTGCACTTTATCGAACTCCGTTCGAGCGTAGTTACTCCGTGAACGTGGCTTCGCTGTGAGCAGTAGTATGGTGTCATGCGCATGCTGTGACACAAATGTTTAGCTATGCTGTGAGCGGTAACCACGCTGAGCTTAATAGCATTTAGTGATGTACATTAGCTTCACTCTAGCTTGCTTAGCTTCGCTTGGATGATCACTTGCTTGCTTTCTCGCTTGTCAGTTCTCTTACCCGCTAGTCATATATGCATGATGTTATTGGTACTAACATCTCCCGTAGGTATATACTCAGCCTCCAGGCTTAACCTCCCTGAGGTTTATTAACGACTACTTCTATTTTTAGCATCGTCTGATAGGCATGTTTAGCGCTCAATGCTTTATTCACTAGATTCCTAGGCGGGGTACTGCTGGATTTTAGACTCGTAGTTTAAGTTGAGTCATTCTGGTTACTCTGCCAAGCGCATTAGTGATTAAATACTATTCGTTATTCGTACCTCCAGCTTGCTCAGCTCCGCTTGATTGTGCTTGGCTGTTACGCTATCACTTGGCATGTTTTCTCTTGATGTATTAACACTTATCGTACTATTAACTGACATCTGCATGCTACTACTTGGCACCTGCCCCATTTATGATATCAATTATCACCTGCCACCTGTCATGTTAACACCTAACTGTGATTATCACATTTATGAGAATCCTGTCTTGATATCCTTTATTATATATAGTGACCTGTTATCCTGTATTATATTCAACGACATATTCTCCTGTTATACATGTATTCATGTACTCCTGAAATCCTGATCATGTCATGCTCCTGTTATTCCCTTAAATTGATAATTACATAATATATTATAAATAAGACAACTTGCACCGGTTTGGGGGAAATTGATGGGTCCTGGATAGTTTCATGTTTATGGTGGTCATATCAAGTCACGTGTGGCTACATACTTGAGGGATCACCTAACGACCACCAGGGATTCCGTGGGGTGTACTAGCACCCCTACTTCTCCTGTTTATTCCTGCCAGGTATGCACAAACTCTAAGCCTATTTCTATGGGATCTGCAATACCCTATTCCTATTCAGGCATACAATAAGTCTCGGTGCTTAGCGGTACATTCTGGCTCAGCACCGGATATCCTGGACCATTGTCCCGGGCAAGTACGGGCCTATTCTAAACATGATTTGTCAAACTCCATCAGTTTTCAAATAACCTGCTCTATGAGTTGTAAGTGAAAGTATGCGAAATGGGACGCATAGTAAAACCTACAATTAGATAGCCCCAATTATAATAATATGCTAATATACAATTCGTTGTTTTGTTTTGCAACTTGGGTTATATACGCTCGGATTACGGTAACATGGGATAAAGGTATATATATGAGGGTTTTCTTTTTGGATTATTCCTTCAACGTACTAGTCTCATAGAGCAATGACCTAAGCTTGTATGATTGGTTTTGATCGTATTCGGCTTCATTCGGTCTTATCAGTTTAATCGATTTTATGTTAATTTAGGAGATATCTGGTGTTGCTTTATTTGCTTTACTTTCTGCCTCCACACCTGCTCCTGTATGCATGTACTCATGACACGATTTTTAATGCATGCTCCTTTGATTCAGATTTATCAATACACGTGTGCTTATCCCTTCTCGCCACTTGGCATTCACCATATCACTCGTTGGGGAGTTCTTACTCCCTTGGATCCTCATGTTCAGATCCTAGAGTTTGAAACTTATGAATTCTCCCAGTTGCTGATCAGAGATGCACAGCGAAAGCATGGATCATCGGCTGACCGTCTGATGCCCTATCCTTCCAGGCCCCCTGCTCGTCTCCCGAATTTTCTCTCTGTAACTCGTGAGCGCCTTTGTACTATTCACACTTATATATCTCTTTATATTCTCGTATTTGCGCCAATGATGTAATATTCTTGTTATATTGTGTCACACCTGGTGATAACTTTGTAATTGTACTCATATGTTGAAATCTATAATGCACAACGTCTTTCCGAACTCTGATTCTTGCCTGTACTGATGCTTAGCGTATATATGTGAGGATATTTTTGACCTACATATATACGTCGCAGTAACGTCTCCGTACCCGCTGGATTGGGGCATTACAAGGTGGTATCAGAGCCTAAGCTCTCACATCCTCAGTACGTCTAGACGGCAAATTAATGGTAAAAAAATTTGCAACTGGAATGCATGAATCTTAGTTATACAATCTAACTACAGGTCCAGAGTTATCTATTCTTTCTTGATCGTCCTTTCCTTGATTCCTGAGTTCTTTTCATCTTTTCATTTTCCCATTCCCGTCTTCTTTATACTAACTTAAGATATGGATAGACTGGAGATGTAGCAGCAAAGGGCAGAATAAAGCTACTATACGATCTCTTTGACCAACAATATGAAGCTCAGATATTCTCAAAATTGAACTATAATCAAGTTATCTTTCAAAAGTCAGTATTTGGGATTCTCTACGGGTATTATATATTCTTGGCCATATCTTTCAGAGTGATCGACGCCCAGTGTTCAGAATTCTTAATTATCAGTCTTCTCTATTTATGCTCAGAATTATCAGGGTTTTCTTTATCTTCGATATTCTGGTCTATTCTCAAAGTAATAGTAAGCATACATCACATCGGGATTCTATTACAGACTCTTCATCAAGTACATCTTCGTGCCTCTCAAATAAAGAAATAATATCAGGTCAATATTATTTGGCATTGTTTGAAAATTTATATAGCGGGAAGTGCAGATGTCTATATTCCGATTATTGTTCAGTCAACTTGAGAGCAGTATCTATAGTTATTCATATTTTAAATGGTATAATCTCTGTCCTTATCCTTTTATGTTCATTTTACCCCTTATCGAAATTGCGAGGACGCAATTTTTGTCAGGTGGATGGAATGTAACACTCTGTTCCTGAAATACGTACTTAGATACGTATTCAGATTTTTTGGTCATATTTTTTCGTCTTGCTTTCTGTATTTTTTTTTGCTTTGTGATTATTTATACGATTGTTTTATATTGGATCTGGATTCGTGAACTCAGAGTCAGCCCTAGTCTGAACTAGGGACTGATCCTAGTGTAATACTTGACTTAGTCTTTTTGGTAGTCAGATTTGACCTATTTCAATTTCAAACATCGTTTATCAATATTCTAGAGTTTTCATATTTTTTTGGAATTTTTCCGCATTAATTTATAAAATCTTCAAAATCTATGTCGACCGTATCACTGGCCTATTCCAGGATTTTTAATTTACAGTTAGAGTTGAATTTCTAGATTTTGAATTTATATTACTTCTTAGAATCACATTTTCTTCTTTAGTACATTTTCTAAGATTTTTTTGAATTTATCAAAGTTGGACTGGTTTTGGTGTCGACCAGTATCGTTGGTAGATTCCAAGATTTTATTTTTAAAAACTGATTTCATATTATTTCTCAAGATGATATTTTCTATCTCTGGGTACTTTTGAATATTTTTATGGAACAGTTGATATTTCTATCATTATTAAAATATTATTATTTAATGGAATATTCTCATTTCTTTCTTTCTTTCGTTTTCTTTTTCTTTCCCCCACTCCACAATCTGACCCACTTCACTCCATTTAATTTCCCCTCCCATCTATCACTCTCTTTCAATCACCCTCTTTCTTTTTCCTTTTTTCCTTTTTCCTTTTTTTTCCTTTTTTCTTTTCCTTTCTCTTTCTCTTTCTCCTCCTTATCTTTTCCTTTTCATTCTTTTTCTTTTTCATTTTGCTTTCTTCTTCTTCCCCTGGGCGCGCCGCCCCCTCCGGTCTCCTTTCTCTCCCCCAACCATCTCCATCTCTTCTTCATCTTCATCAAACAACAACAACATCACCACCACGTCATCACCCTCACAACACCCTTTTCCTTCTCTCCCTTCTCCCCTTGGGGTGGCCAGCGCCGCCCTGGGTACCCCCCTGCGCCCAGGGCTGGCTGCCACGACTTGGCTTTGGGCAGAGGAGGGGGCAACAGTCCCCCTTCCACTCTCTCCCAGTTTATCTCTCACTCTATTTTCTCTCCCTCCGTATCCCTCTCTATTATTCTCTTTCTCTCTCTAGATTTTCTCTCTAGCTCTTTCTTTCTCTCTAGATTTTCTCTCTCTACTCTCTCTATATTTTCTCTCTTGCTCTCACTTTCTCTCTCTAGATTTACTCTCTCTAGCTCTCTCTTTCTCTCTCAATATTTCTCTCAGCTCTCTCTAGATATTTCTCTCTAGGTTTCTGGGATCCTGAATTTCCAGATCGAAGTGTGTGAACAACATTACACCGGTTGATCGAAGGATCCTGAATTTCATATGCTTCATTGGAGTTTTTAGGTTAACTAGCGGCTGACTAGGTAAAGTACCGTTTGATCTCTCACTTAGAGAGCTAGCTAACTGACTCATCTGCATTTCCAACTTGATATAGTCTGTGAATGGTTGCTCAGTGTTTGTCCCTGATTTTGCATGAAGGCAGCTTGGGATTTCATAAAATCTTTCATGCTCTCCTCCAATTTACTGAATTTCTTTTCCATTGGTGAACTTTGGGAGGAGGAAGATGGAGCTTGACTGGGAAATTTGTTGGATGGTGAAAATTATTGGGAAAGTTTGGCTTGGGAGAATTGTTCTGGGCTCAAGAGAAATTTGGGTGATTTCTGCAATCGGGGTTGTACGTTGATTGCACACATTTATTGCATTATTCTTTATTACATTTCACATTTATCATGTAATAAATCTGCTAAATTTCTTATCTTAAATGTCTATTTTTGCAGAAGATAATCATGAGGAGAAAGAGGATAAAATTAAATAAATATCAGTTAAATTTAGATTTAACTAGATCTATTTGGTTAAAGGAGGATGATCCCAAATCCAATTGGTTAAATTCAGTTTTTGGTGAATCAGGTGGTTAAAGCTAAAGATCAACCGAGGATAACGTCAAATACAGAGTCCAAATCCAAAGGGATAATGGATAGAGAGAATATCAACGGATGAGATGAAGCAATTCTGACTCAGATTCTGGCTGGATACATTTTAGTATTTAAGTCATAACTTTTACTACGACAACTCACATCTAATGATTCAAGATGATCCAGAAAGAGGATGTAAAGGACTAAAACTCTTAAGTTGATCATTATTTCTAATTCTATCATTTGATAAGTTATATTTAGCAATCATTACGCCAATAAGCTGCAGATCAGAACTGAATATCCACATCAGATCAAGTTTGGAGATAAGGGAAGGATTTAAATTCAGAAATAGCCTACTTTCCTTATCTTCATACTCCTCTACCCTCCGCATTTCTCCTATAAATACCTGCAATCTTAAAGGGAAAAAGGGACGACCAAGCAGAGAGTAGAATTTAGGCTAATTTGTAGTTTGTAACTTAGGTTTTTTATTTTCTTTCATGTAATTTTTATTTTCTTTATGTAACTGATAGGAGAGGAGACTTTCATGGAGGAATGAGAGCAAGCTTGTACTGAAGGTGACACCAGTGTAAGTGATCTTTTCTTTCATTGTTATTTGAATCGAATTAAAGTTTTCTTCTCTTTTCTATTCTTGTTTTTTTCGCTTCCCTCTTCTGTGTTGGTGGATCCAAATGAAATCGATAGCCTCGAAGTTGCCTTGTCTTTACAAGTGCCGTTGATAGCTTATGGTGATGGATATCCATTTTTATGATAGTGTAGCTTGCCCCTTCATTTCAGAGTGTAAATCGAAAATGGGGAAGATCTCATCTGCCATGCTTCGCTCGCCTTCAAGTATAGGTACATCGTCGATACGGGTTAAAGGTACGTAGGCGCCGAAGAGGTAAGTATGTTTCTAGTTTTTAATTTTTTTCTTTTAATTTTAGTGTAAATTACCAACACTACAATTTTTCAAATTTCTTTCACTCTTTTTCATTTCTTTGTACATATCCACTTCCATTTTCTCCACCGTTTGTATCTATCACTTTCTTCCTAACTTAACTATAACTCTTTTTCCATTTTCCTTTTAAGAACTAAAAGAAGACCTTTAAACATTCTTTGTAACCTAGAAGAGAGCTTACTAAAAAAGCTTCCATCGCTAGTCCCTCCTTGTGGATCATGATCCGCATAGCCACTTGCTATTGTTGCAGTATTGAGTACTTACACTCTTTATTCTAAGTTCTGAAATTTTGTATTTTTGTGCAGGTTCTAACTCAATCATACGTCTGCAGTACGGATTGTGTGGCGGCCAAGAGTATGCCGCATTCATGTTTTCTGGTGGCACTTGCTGGGTATGGAAAACATGGCACTCTTTAAAGACATGGTTTGGTGTCTGACAGTATGAACAACCCAAATTGTGAATTGGTTGTGAGTTGATCTGGTTGACATTGGCTGGCTCTTTTGTTTCTAGAGCCTTTATTCTCTTCACCAGGGTAGCAATCTTAGCTTCTGCATCTATGTATGATTCTAAGGATAGGAGCCCTCCTTTTGAAGCTATGGACTGTGAATTCCTTAGTTTTTTCGAGGCTGGCTCCCATTGTAGGGTTTTCTCAGCTAAATCCTCAACAAATTCCAACCCTGATTCTCATCCTTTTGCTAGAACCCTCCCTGACACATAGTTTCTAACAGGGTTTTCATTTGATAATCTAAACCATCATAGAGAATCTGGCACGGACGCCATTTCTCCACACCGTGATGAAGGCACTGAGCTAGGAGATCTTTGAATCGTTCAAAGTATCTCCAGAATGGTTTGCTTGGTTCTTGCCTAAACTGCATGCTGTTCTTTCTGATGAGGGCAGTCTTGTGAATTGGGTAAAATTTCTTCAAGAAGGCCTTGATGAAATCATCCCATGTTCTAACTGAATCTACTGCCAAACTGTACAACCATTTTTTAGCTAGGTCTTTTAGGGAAAGGGAATGAAACGTAATATAACGGCATCGTCTCCTAGCTGGGGAATACGCATCATGAGGCACACTTCTTCAAATTCTCTAACAAAGAAGTATGCGTCCTCTGATTCTAAACCATGAAACTTTGGAAGAGTATTTATGAATTAAGGCTTTTATTCAAAATTATTTCCATTTGCCTCAGACAGTTTTATACAAGATGGCAATGAAGTTCTAATCGGGTAAAACCTGTCCGAAGCGACGCCATCACCGGTTCTGGATGCAAAGGTAGAGAAGTGTTACTGGTTAATCTAGAAGTTACAGGATCCCTCACCCACTCTTGCTTGCAGCATACCACAAACAACGTATAGACAACAAACAATCGAAAAGAATAAAAAAAAACAAACAAAAGAAAGAAAAACAATCACAAAGCCTTAGTCTAAGGTACCTGGTCCTAGACGACTCCAAACTGGTCAATTCTCTGGGGGAGGTTGTTGCAGGAACTCGACTACAAGCTAATCGGTCAGAAAAAGGCAAAACTCGGTGAGAGGTATTCGGGCGTGAGCCACGAGCCTTAATTACGCCAAACCACGGAGCTTTCGAGGCTTTGCCTCTCAATCCACTTTCCTTAGATACCGATTTTGCAGGAATATAGTTCTTGCAATTTTCACCCTCCAGTAAACTCTTAATGAGTCTGAGACGTCCCTAGGGCCAACGTCTATCAATTTTTAGTTAAAACTTGGGTTGTGTGAGTGCACTTAGAGATGGTTTTTAGGCTAAGAAAGGGTGATGAAATCCCCGCCTTATCTTGTTTATTTGAGATTTTGTCCTTAATATCAGTTGTGCAAGTGTATAGTTTATTCACAACAAGATAACACTCAAAGTGATAAATAACTCAAAAATGTTGGTCCTATTCTATATGAATGCACACGTACCTTTTCTCCAGCACTTTTCAACAGAAATTGAAATGAATTGAAATAGACACATGTCTAAATGCAAGGGTCTAATCCAAATTTCAATTAAGCAACAAGTGGATTTATGTTGAGTTTATTACACATGTATAAGGTGCAGCATTTAAGGGAACTAAAAAATTTGAGAAAGTAATTTGAGCGATTATCGGCAATCCTGCAGAAGAGTTTGTTAGTACTTCAATCGGAGAAACTTACTTTTACATGAATTTTCCAAGGGCAAACGAATCCTCATGCAACATCTTTGGCCACCACTTTCGCTTCCCGTGATAGTGAGTTCCTTAGTACTTCTCCTACACATCAGAACAAAGAAAAATCTTTAGTATTAAACAATAAAGTAGTTCCCTCCCTGGCAATGACGCCAAAATTTAATCAGCAAAAAGCATGCACAAATATAAGTAAAGGAGTGTGGGTCGATGTTACTGCTTTTGCGATTCTTCCGTAGTAGCAAAGTGGCTATACGGGTCTATCCGCAAGGAGGGAAGGGGATGAAAACTTGACGCGACTTCTTTGTTCAAGAAAAGAGTAAAGTTTTTGTTTCAAATAAAGAATTGAAAAATGAAAACAAGTTGATTTCAAAAATTGTTTAGAATGGTTTGGTGGTTTGTAAAAGTGATTTTCTTAATAGTAAAAACGCATGGCTAACATTCTACTAAGTGCTCCCACTAATCTCTAACTTCTTGAATATGTAGCCTCACAATGGATCATAGGCAAGCATACCCCTTATGCATATGAACTATTCACGTTGAAAATCGAATGAAAGTTCTTCCTTTAACTTTAACTTAACACGGTAAAAACTTGAACATTCCCTTATCAAGATCCAATTGAAGGCAAGAATAAGGGAAGAAACAAGTATACTAATGGTATCGGTAAAGATTAATAGGAATATCTCTAACTTATGAATACAAGTAAAGTTTACAATTTATAGATCATCAAAAACCGTCAAGTATGAAATATAAGAAAGGGAATACTTGTAAGTAAGTTAGAGTTAGAACCCTCGTCTTAAGATGTCATAGCTCTCGTTTGCACAAGGCTTATTTGATACTATTCACTCATTTGGGTTATCAATCAAGTTGTTAGAGATTAGTGAGTTAGTAGTTAGTTAGCCATGCAATGAAAGAGTTAGTTAGACATGCATAAGAAAAGAAACAATAAAAGAGAAGAGGTAAAGAGAGGGAGTATTACACTAAAACAAGAAAGTAAAAGCAAATGAAAAACACAAGTAAATAGAAAGAAGAAAGAGAAGTACTTGTATAAGCTTGTCACCTTCAAATATAACTTGTACCCACTCTCTCTCTCTTTCACTCTAATGGCTAAACTAAGTAGAAGAAGAAGGAAACATAAAAACAACTACAACTCTCAGAAACAAATTAGTAACAACACTTTAACCTCTGGATATCTCCTCTGTTCAACCCCAAGGGAGGTATTTATAGGCACCAGGGGCCAGGAGGGCAACCCCTGGCCTAAAGCATGGGTCCGGCCGCACTCGTACGGCCACAGAAACGCGGCCCTGCCAGGGCGGCGCGCGCCTGGCTTCCTGCTGCGTATAGTCCCTTCTGTCCCCTGTCAGCTGGATCTTTTGGTTTATTGATTTGATGCCCTGGGCTGACAAAATCTCCTCCCTAAGGTTAATGGCTACTTGGTAGGCCTTTAATCACCCATTACATGGTGATTTAGAGTCTTCTTCTTCATTTGCACACCATCGACCTAGAATCAAGCAAGCAAAGTTTTATTAGCAGAATTTTATACCAAATAAATAAGCGAATGTGATATAAATTATGCAAAATTAAAGACTAATCACACCCAACACTTATCTTTTTGTTCGTCCCATGTAAAACAAAAATAAGAAAATTATTGCACCACTTTCGCAGGTGACGCGATTGCACTGAGCATGTGCAACATGCCTTTAAACCTCTAGGTTTTCCCTAGAGGAGGAGTGTTATCTCATGAGGGTTTTCAACGGATTGCACCCACAAAATCCAGTAATTGAAGAAAAATATTTAATTGTTAGCAAATCTCTTTCAAGAAAAAGAACTTTTAATCATCTAAGTAAAAATGACCAAATGATGTAAGAATTAGGTTCAATCCTCTTAAGTCCTCTGATACTTTAGCCTTCATAAAAGAAGAATTTATAGTTTTTCTTTAGATTTAGAAAGGATCTTGTACTTCTAACCCATTCTATTATTTTGCTTTAGATAGATATACATAATGTGTAAGTGTGATGTGATTGGGATTTCTCAACTCAACTTTGAATATCATTTAATTTTATTAATATTTATCTGCTATTCTTGATTTCATTAGGCTTTCTATTTTACTCATGTAACACATATCAAACCGATGACTCCCAAACTAGATGGTTTTAGGGCGCCAGGTGAGAAAACACCCGTCAGGTCAAATATGTAAGTAGAGTAGGCCATGAAATCAAGATTTACCTATATATATTATATATATATATTTTTTCGGCGTGAGTAATCATACTTCTTGAGGCATAATTATCCAGCTCTTTTTTTTCCAGAGTTGTGTCTCTAAACTCCAAGCATGTGTGTGGTTTATGCATATTCTACTAAGGCTAAATAAAAGGTATGCGATACTTTCCTTATCCTTCCCAACTCTTAGTCAAACCAATGTTTCTTGTTTATTTAGGCAAAAATAAAGATTCATTAATAAGGTTCCCTTAATTCTTTCAACCTTTTTGTATTTTTATAAAGATTATAAAAATTCTTTTTTTCGTTAAGGATTTTTTTTAATACAAAGAAAAGAAAGAATGTTAGCACTCCCCACACCTATCTAATACATTGTCCTCAATGCTTAGTCATGTAAATGCAAATACAATAAATAGGGCGAAGAAAAGAGATCACTGTCGCCGTCGACCCGGTTCGACCAAGTGCGAATAGGCTAAGGGAGAGGGAGAAGAAGAAATTCAAAAAAGGTTATGTACAAGTATATAAGGGGTGAGTATAGAAAATGTTTTTAATTAAACTTTTTCTTGGGTGGTGTGTGGATGGGGAGGATCAGGTGTACGACGGAGCGAAAAGACTCAGCACAAGTTCAGCCTGGGATGCCAGCTCAGTGGTCAAAAAAGGCTTCAATCTTTGCCCATTCACTTTGAATTCCGTGTTGTTCTTAGGATTGACAATAATCACGTGTGGGAAGACGGTACGCACAATGAATGGTCCAGACCAACGAGTCTTCAGCTATTCTGCGAAAATGTGAAGCCTCGAGTTGTACAGTTGAACCTTTTCTCCCGGGGCAAAGTTTTTCCGGTTTATGATCTGCTCATGAAAAAGTTTAGTCCTGCTTTTGGTGATTCGAGCGTTCTTGTAGGCGTCATTCCATATCTCCTCTAATTCTGAGATCTGCAGTCTCCTTAGCTCACTGGCCTTAGTCAGATCAAAATTGTGTTGCTTAATGGCCCATAGGGCACGGTGTTCTAACTCGATTGGCAGATGATAGGCTTTTCCGAATATGATTTCATAAGGAGACATCCCCAAAACTGTCTTAAAAGCAGTGCGGTAAGCCCACAATGTATCATTGAGTTTTTACCGACCAATCCTTTCGATTTTGTCCGACAGTCTTTTCTAAAATGAGCTTGATCTGTCGATTGGTGACTTTGACCTGCCTATTTATCTGGAGATGATACGGAGTGGATAACTTCTGATTGATGGAATACTTTCGCATTAGAGCTTCAAAAACTTGATTGCAGAAATGCGATCCATTATCACTAATTATCGCTCTGGGGGTGCCAAATTAGGACAAGATGTTTTCTTTGAGAAATTTGACAACTACTTTATTCTCATTGGTCTTAGTTGGCAAAGCTTCTACCCATTTAGAGACGTAATCTACAACAACTAAAATGAACTGGTTGCCGAAGGAATTAGGGAATGGTCCCATGAAGTCGATACCCCAAACATCAAAAATTTAAACTTCAAGGATCGGGTTCAGAGGCATCATGTCTCTTCTTGAAAATTTTTCAATCTTCTGACAATTTGCACACGTCTTGCAAAAGTTGAATGAGTCTTTGAACAAAGTAGGCCAGTAAAACTCACTTTGTAAAACTTTCTCTGTAGTTTTGCGGGGACCAAAATATCCACCGCATGCAAGTTCATGGCAAAAACTAAGCACACTCCTCTGTTCTTCCTCTAGTATGCATCGTCGAATAATCTTGTCGGGACAATACTTAAAAAGATACGGCTCTTCTCAGAAGAAGTACTGTGGGCAAAGAAATGACACTGGTTTTGTTTTGTCCAATCAGCGGGTAACTGTCCAGTGGCCAGGTAATTGACTATGTCCGCATACAGGGTTCCTTAAAAATGGCTAGGATGTGCTCGTCTAGGAAATGCTCGTTGATCGGAGCTTGTATGAGAAGCGCGTTCAAAATTCGTGATAGATGATCAGTGACCACATTTTCTATACCTCGTTTATCCCGAATTTCCAGGTCAAATTCTTGAAGCAAAAGAATCCACCGAAACAATCGGGCTTTTGCTTCCTTCTTGGTTATGAGGTATTTCAATGCTGAGTGATCCGTGAAAATTACCGTCTTCGATCCTAACAAGTAGGGCCGAAATTTCTCTAACGCAAAGACAATGGTTAAGAATTCCTTCTCGGTCATTATATAATTCTGTTGGGCGTCATTCAAGGTCCTACTCGAGTAGTAAATAACGTGCTGCCTATTATTGATGCGCTGTCCTAGAACAACGCCAATAACAAAATCTGAGGCATCGCACATGATTTCAAATGGTTCTACTCAAGCAGGAGCAGAAATAATAGGCGCAAAAATAAGTTCTTGCTTAAGCTTTGCCCATGACTTGAAACATTCATCGTTAAAATCAAAGGGCATGTCCTTTGCGAGCAGTTGGTTAAGGGCCTAGCAATCTTGCTAAAATCTTTAATGAACTATCGTTAGAACCCAGCATACCCTAGAAAGGATCTAATATCCTTGATGCTTTTGGGTGGTGGAAGCTTAACAATCACTTCTACTTTTGCCCTGTCCACTTCAATGCCTCTCCTAGAAATCTCATGGCCTAAGACAATCCTTCGTCTCACCATGAACTAACATTTCTCCCAGTTCAGAGTTAGGTTCTTTTCCTTACATTTTTGCAGAACCAACTCAAGATGATGAAGACATTGTTCAAATGAATCTCTGTAGATGGAAAATCATTCATAAAAATCGCAAGAAAATATTTCACCATATCGGAGAACAAACTGAGCATGCACTATTGGAATGTTGCGAAGCGTTACATAAGCCAAAGGGCATGCGTCGATAAGCGAAGGTTCTGAACAGGCAGGTGAACGTGGCCTCTTCCTGGTCTTCTACAGCAATGGGGATTTGATTGTATCCTGAGTACCCATCTAGGAAGCAATAGTACTCATGTCCAGCCAAGCGTTCAAGCATTTAGTCGATGAAGGGTAGCGGGAAGTGGTCTTTACGGGTGGCTGCATTCAACTTTCTATAGTCGATACAAACAGAAACCTTGGTAGGCAGTCTTATTTGTACCAACTCTTTTTGCTCATTTTCAACCACCGTAAAGCCAGCTTCCTTCGGGACCGCATGAACAGGGCAAACCTACTGGCTATCAGAAATGGGATAATGATCCCATTATCTAATAGTTATTAAATTTTCGCTTTTACTGCCTCTTGCATGAGTGGGTTAAGCCTACGTTGTGGGTCCATCCTGGGAGTCGCTTTATCGGTTAAATAGATTCTATGTTGAACTATGGCTAGACTTATCCCTTTGATATCCTTCATCGTCCATCCAATGGCTTCCCTACGTCTCTTCAGAATGGACATTAAGCTGTCCTCTTGTTGCTCAATTAGGTGGGATGCTATGATGACTGGCAGGGTTTCTCTTCCCCCTAGGTAGGCGTACTTGAGATGTTCAGGTAAGGCTTTTAGCTCTAGGAAGGTGTTGCTTCATTGGAGGTAATATCTGGACTTTCAATCTTGCGATGAGGTACACTTGGGCTTGACACCCAGTCTACTACCGAATGTACGATCTGGTCAAGATTAAAATCCTCAGACTCCAGATCAAACTCTGCCTCTGTTTCTATCTCCTTGCTTTTCTCATGCTCACTGGTCAGATTTTTAATAGAATTTACCTCAAAAGTCTAATCATTGATATCCCTGGGTTGTCTTCTAAGATTGAAGACATTGACTTCCTTCGTCATGTCTCCAAAGGTCAATCGCATGGACCCATTCTTACAATTAATTATGACATTGAATGTAGCAAGGAATGGGCACCCTAAGATGATTGGAGTTTGAGACCGTAGATTTGACACAGGTTGGGTCTTAAGCACAACGAAGTCAGTGGGGTAGATGAAATTCCCGACCCGGATAAGGACATCTGTGATTTTCCCCTTCGAGATTTTCACAGATCGGTCAGCTAACTGAATGGTGACTCGAGTTGGACTCAGCTCGCCCAACCCAAGTTGCTGGTATACTGAGAGAGGTAGCAAGTTAATACTTGCTCCCAGGTCAAGGAGTGCTCTGCTAATTTCTGTTTATCCTATGGTGCAGGAAATTTTTAGACATCCGAGATTTTTGTATTTCACCAGAATGGGACCAGACAGAATTTTGCTTATGTTGGTTGCCAAGAACAGTTTCTTGGGCACATTTGTCTTTCTTTTCTTTGTACACATATCCTTAAGAAATTTGGCATAGGCTGGAACTTGTTGGATAGCGTTAAAAAGAGGTACATTTAGTTTGACCTGGTTAAACATCTCAAGTATCTTCTCCATGTGCATATTATTATTATTGTTCCTAAGCCTATTGGGAATGGTGCTACAGGCTTATGAACATGTTCAGCAGCTGTGTCCTCGTCAGATGTTTGTGGATCAGATTGGGAGGAATTAGAAGAGGTGGAGGCTGGAGTAGGATCAATGTGGACAGGATTTTTCTGTTGGTAGACCTGGTTATCCACCTTCTTTCCAGATCAAAGTATGTGAACAGTATAGCACTGGTTGATCGAAGGATCCTGAATTTCATACGTTTGATTGGAGTTTTTAGGGTTAACTAGCGGCTGACTAGGTAAGTACCCTTTGGTCTTTCACTTAGAGAGCTAGCTAACTGACTCATCTGTATTTCCAATCTCGATATGGCCTATGAATGGTTGCTCAGTGTTTGTCCTGCATGAAAGTGGCTTGGGACTTCATAAAAGCTTCCATGCTCTCCTCCAATTTACTGAATTTTTTTTCCATTGGTGAAGGAGGAGGAAGATGGAGCTTGACTAGAGAAATTTGTTGGATGAGTGGGATGGTGAAAATTATTGTGAAAGTTTGGCCTGGGAGAATTGTTCTGGGCCCAAGAGAAATTTGAGTGATTTCTCCAACCGGGGTTGTACATTTGCGAGTATGGATTGTGTGGCGTCCGTGAGTAGGTTGCATTCATGTGTTCCGGTGGCACTTGCTGGGTATGAAAAATAGGGCCTCTTCAAAGACATGCTTCGGTGCCTGACAGTATGACCAACCCAGATTGTGAATTGGTGGTGGGTTGATCTGGTTAATATTGGCTGGCTCTTTTGTTTCTAGAACCTCTATTCTCCTCATCAGGGTAGCAATCCTAACTTCTGCAGCTATATATGATTCTAAGGATAGGAGCCCTCCTTTTGACGCTATATACCGTGAATTCCTTTGGTTTTTCGAGGCTGGCTCCCATTGCAGGGTTTTCTCAGCTAAATCCTCAAACAAATCCCAACCCTGATTCTCATCCTTTTGCAAGAACCCTCCCTGACACATAGTTTCTAATAGAGTTTTTGTTTAATAATCTAAACCATCGTAGAGAATCTGGCACTGATGCTATTTCTCCATATCGTGATGAGGGCACTAAGCTAGGTGATCTTTGAATCGTTTAAAGTATCTCCAGAATGGTTCGCTTGGTTCTTGCCAAAACTACATGATGTTCTTTCTGATGAGGACAGTCTTGTGAATTGGGTAGAATTTCTTCAAGAAGGCCTTGACAAAATCATCCCACATTGTAACTGAATCTACCGCCAAACTATACAACTATTTTTTAGCTAAGTCCTTTAGGGAAAAGGGAATGAAACGTAACCTAATGACATCATCTCCTAGCTGGGGAATATGCATCATGAGGCACACTTCTTCAAATTCCCTGACAAAGAAGTATGTATCCTCCAATTCTAAACCGTGAAACTTTGGAAGAGTGTTGATGAATTGAGGCTTTAATTCAAAGTTATTTTCATTTGTCTCAGATAGTTTTATACAAGATGGCAATGAGGTTCTAATCGGGTAAAACCTGTCCTGAAGCGACACCATCACCAGCTCTGAATGTAAAGGTAGAGAAGTGTTTCTGGTTAATCTGAAAGTTACAGGATCTCTCACCCGCTCTTACATGCAGCACACCACAAACAACGTATAGACAACAAACAATCGAAAAGAATAAAAAACAAACAAAAGAAAGAAAAACAATCACAAAGTCTTAGTCTAAGGTACTGGACCTAGACGACTCCTAACTGGTCGATTCTCCGGGGGAGGTTGTTGCAGGAACCGACTACAAGCTAATCGGCTACAAAAGGGCAAAACTCTGTGAGAGGTATTCAGGCATGAGCCACGAGCCTTAACTACGCCAAACCACAGAGCTTTCGATGCTTTGCCTCTCAATCCACTTTCTTTAGACATCAAAATGAGTCTGAGATGTCCCTAGGGCCAACGTCTATCAATTTTTAGTTAAGACTTGGGTGTGAAACTGCACTTGGAGATGGCTTTTGGGCTAAGAAAGAGTGATAAAATCCCCACCTTATCTTGTTTATTTGAGATTTTGCCCTTAATATCAATTGTGCTAGTGTACAGTTTATTTACAATAAGATAACACTCAAAACGATAAATCACCCCAAAATGTTGGTCCTATTCTATATGAATGCACACGTACCTTTCTCCAGCACTCTTCAACAGAAATTGAAATGAATTGAAATAGACATGTGCTCTAAATGCAAGAGTCTAATCTAAATTTCAATTAAGCAACAAGTAGATTTCTGTTGAGTTATTACACATGTATAAGGTGAAGCATGCAAGGGAGCTAAAAAATTTGAGAAAGCAATTTGAGCGATTTTCGGCAACCCTGCAGAAGAGTTTGTTAGTACTTCAATCGGAGAAAACCACTTTTACACGAATTTTCCGAGTGCAAATGAATCCTCGTGCAACGTCTTTGGCCACCACTTTCGCTTCTCGTGATAGTGAGCTCCTTGGTACTTCTCCTACACATAAAACAAAGAAAAATCTTTAGTATTGAACAATAAATCAGTTCCCTCCCTAGCAACGTCGCCAAAATTTGATCAGCAAAAAGCATGCACAAATATAAGTAAAGGAGTGTGGGTCGATGTTACTGCTTTTGCGATTCTTTCGTAGAGTAAAGTGGTTATACGGGTCGTATCCACAATGAGGGAGAGCGATGAAAGCTTGATGCGGCTTCTTTATTCAAGAAAAGAGAAAGTTCTTTATTTTAAATAAAGAATTGAAAAATGAAAACAAGTTAGTTTCAAGAATTATTTAGAATGGTTTGGTCGTTTGTAAAAGTAATTTTCTTAATGGTAAAAACGCATGGCTAACTTTCTACTAAGTGCTCCCACTAATGTCTAACTTCTTGAAGGTGTAGCCTCACATGGATTATAGGCAAGCATACCCTTTATGCATATGAACTATTCACGTTAGAAATCGAATGAAAGTTCTTCCTTTAACTTAGCTTAACATGGCAAAAACTTGAATATTCCCTTATCAAGATCTAATTGAAGGCGAGAATAAGGGAAGAAACAAGTGCACTAATGGTATCAACAAAGATTAATAGGAATATCTCTAACTTACGAATACAAATAAAGTTTACAATCTATAGATCATCAAAAACCGTTTAGTATGAAATATAAGGAAGGAAATATTTGTAAGTAAGTTAGAGTTAGAACCCTCGTCTTAAGATGTCATAGCTCTCGTTTGCACAAGGCTTGTTTGACACTATTGACTCATTTAGGTTATCAATCAAGTTGTTAGAGATTAATGGGTTAGTAGTTAGTTAGCCATGCAATGAAAGAGTTAGTTAGACATGCTTAAGAAAAGAAACAATAAAAGAGAAGAGGTAAAGAGAGGGAGTATTACACTAAAACAAGAAAGTAAAAGCAAATGAAAAACACAAGTAAATAGAAAGAAGAAAGAGAAGTATTACTTGTATATGCTTGTCACCTTCAAATACAACTTGTACACACTCTCTCTCTTTCACTTTATTGGCTAAACTAACTAGAAAAAGAAGGAAACATAAAAATAACTATAACTCCTAGAAACAAAGTAGCAACAATACTCTAAACTTTGAATTCTCCTCTGTTGAATCCCAAGGGGGGTATTTATAGGCACCAGGGGAAAGGGGGCCAGGGGGATAACCCCTGGCCCAAAGCACAGGCGCGGCCGCGAAAATGCGGCCCGGGCGGCGTTCCCGCGGCCCTGCCAGGGCGGCGTGCGCCTGGCTTCCTGCTGCATGCCATCCCTTCTTTCCCTGTCAGCTGGATCTTCTAGTTTGTTGATTTGATGTCCTGGGCTGACAAAATCTTCTCCCTAAGGTCAATGGATACTTGGTAGGCCTTTAATCACCCATACATGGTGATTTAGGGTCTTCTTCCTCATTTGCACACCATGGACCTAGGATCAAGCAAGTAAAACTTTATTAGGAGAATTTTATACCAAATAAATATGTGGATGTGATAAAAATTATACAAAATTAGAGACTAATCAATACCCATCTTGATGATAGTGCTAGTTCTTCAATAACAACAACAACAACAAAGACATTTGTCCCAAGTATTTGGGGGTAGGCTACATGAACCAAAAGAGAATTACGCCGGATCGGGCACGTGGATAAGCTTTCTCCACTCATTCCTATCAAGCAGTATGCCTTCACTAAGACCTTTAGCCTCTATATCTTGTCATATTACTTCCATCCATGTTTTCTTCGGTCTCTCCTGTTCTCTTTTAACTTGCCCTAATTTGATACGCTCTACTTTCCAGGCTGGCGCATCTGTAGGTTTACGTCGCACATGACCAAACCATCGTAGGTGATTTTTCTCTCATTTTCTCTTCTATAGAGGCTACGTATATCTTAGCACGAATATCCTCATTTCTCATCTTATCTCTCCTCGTCTTACCACACATCCAACGAAGCATACGCATCTCTGCTACACTCATCTTCTATGCATGATATCTCTTTACAGCCGAACATTCTGTGCCATATAATGAAGTTGGCCTAATAGCAGTCCGATAAAACTTTTCCTTGAGCCACAACAGAATGTTACCATCACATAAAACTCCTGTTATGCTCCTCTATTTCAACCAGCCGGCTTGGATCCTATGGCTGATATCACTATTGATCTCCCTATCCTTTTGGATAATAGAACCCAAGTCTTAAATGACTTCTCATCGATATTTCTTATCCATCTAGTCTCACAATACTATAATCTCAGATTCCCTGTTTACTGATTTTACACTCCATATAGTCTATTTTGGCCCTACTTAATCTAAAACCTCGAGATTTTAGAGTTTGCCTCCATAGCTCCAATTTGGCATTTACCCCAACTCTCGTCCCATCGACTAAGACAATATTACCAGCAAATAGCATACACCACAGTATCTCATCCTGATACCTCTAGTAAACTTATCCATCACTATGGCAAATAAGAATGGACTTAATGTAGATCCTTAATGCTAATCCAATTGTGATAGAAAAATCACTTGTCATGCCTCTACAAGTTCTGACATTTGCCACTACTCTATCGTATATGTCCTTGATTATGTCAATATATTTGATGGCGACTCCCTTTTTTTATCAATGCTATCATAATACCTCTCTTGACACCTTATCATAAGCTTTTTTCTAAATCAATAAAGACCATATGCAAATTTCTCTTCCTCTCTCGAAAGCTCCATAAGTTGACGAAGCCACTGAATAGCCTCTGTCATCGATCGCCCAGGCATGAACCCAAATTAGTTCTCTGATGTTTAACGTTCTTTCTTAACCTGTATTTAATTACCCTTTCTCAAAGGTTCATGGTGTGATACATGAGTTTTATTCCATGATAGTTTGAACAACTTTGGATATCACCCTTGTTCTCATAGAGAGGTACTAAGGTACTCTTCCTCCACTCATTTGGCATTTTTTTAGTTAGCCAGATCTTGTTAAAGAGGTTTGTCAGCCATCTCACGCCCACCTCTCTTAAGCATCTCCATACCCCAATAGGAATTCCATCCGGGCCAATAGCTTTCCTTGACTTCATCTTCTTCAAGGCCACTTTAACTTCAGATTCGCTAATTCTGCGCATATAATTACAGTTCATATCTAGGCACTGAATGGTATGGTCATCTAAATTTTGAGTAGAACTACCATTGAATAATTTGTCAAAATACTCTCTCCATCATTTTTTGATTTCTTCATCTCGAACTAAAACCTTCTGATCCTTATCTTTGACACACCTTACAATACATAAGTCTCAAGTTTTTCTCTCCATTATTCGAGCAATTATATATATATATATATATATATATATATATATATATATATATATTATATATATATATATATATATATATATATATATATATATATATATATATATATATATATATATATATATCCTTTTCAACCTGTTTGGTATCTAACTTCTCATACACTTCTTTATACACTTTAGCTCTTGCATTCTGAACAGCTTTCTTAGTCTCCTTCTTGGCTAGCTTATACTTCTCAAAATTCACTCTATCACAATTTTTTTTTTGAAATCTCTGTAAGAGTCTCATTTGATCTTAATGGCAGCTTTTACCTCTTCATTCCACCATGATGTGTCCTTACATGGTGGATCACCACCCCGTGACTCACCAAGTACATTTTTAGCTACTCTTTTAATACAGCTAGCAATTTTGTTTCATGGTGTATTAGGATCATTTTGAGCTTTCCAATCTGCTTCATGTACTACTCGATCTATAAAAACTCCTTGGTTACCTTCTTTTAGCCGCCACAACTTAATCTTAGGATCTAACTTACATTTAATCTTCTAGATCTCCTTCTAATTCGGACATCTAAAATTAATATTCTATGTTGGGTTACTACACTCTCACCTGGTACTACCTTACAATCCATACAAAAACCTCTATCTACTTTTCTATTTAGCTCGCACTTGATCCACTTCTAAAAGTGATCAAGTGAGGCTCTCTCTTTTTAAACCAAGTATTCGCTAAGATCAATTCATAGAATAAAGTAAAATGTAGAATCAAGTTACTTGGTTTATTTCTTTCCCCAAAATCAAATCCTCCATGTACACTATCAAACCCATAACGACTAGTTCCTACATGTCCATTGAGGTCATCGCCTATGAAAAGCTTTTCTCTAATGGGTTTGTCTTGCACAATCTCATCTAAATCCTCCCAAAATATATGCTTACTAGACTCATCAAGTTCTACTTGTGGTGCATAGACACTAATAACATTAAAAATCTCTCTACTAAAATAAGTTTAACAAGTAAAATCCTCACCCTTTCTCCTAACCTTCACTACATCCTCAAGCTATTGTTTATCTATGATCAAACTCACCCCATTATGATTTTTATCTCTACCAGTATACCAAAGTTTATAACTCCAAGGCTCTATTATTCTAGTGATCGGTCGCTGATATTGCACATTCATTTTCACATTCTAATACTTATTATATAATAAACTCTGCTTTTAATTCTAATTATGTCTAATTTATATGCAGACCCATTGTTAAAGAAAAGGAAAGAAAAACAAGCCCAAAAGCCCATCAAAACTCTGATTTAATTAAGAATTAATTCGATATCAGAAATCAGGGCAGATCATGAAAAATCAGAGAAATTGAAAACTGCTTAAAATAAATCTTCCAAAATCAATTGGTTAAAGCCAAAGATCAAAGATAGTTCGTCAAATCTAGGAGCTGAAACGGGATTCCAGAACTAGATAAGGAAATCACTGGGTGAGGAGCTGTACCCCCCGGGTGTGGCCACCTGGCCACACCCAGGACGCGAAAATGCGGCCAAAGCCGCGTTTCTGCAGCTTTATTAGAGAAGTTGGGGAGCGTTTGCTTCCCCTATCTTTGTACGCTCCTCCTGTTGGTTTTGCCTATAAGTACTGGGTTTTTAGAGACCACAGGGAACCATCAAGCAGAGATAGATTTTTAGGCCAATTTTTTATTCTTTTTAGTGTAGGATTTTATTTTCATTTTATGTAATTTTAATTTCTTTGTGAGCATAGATTAGATTGAGATTCATGTAAGTAAGAGAGACTTATGTTGAGATGACACCGATGTAACCTCCTCCTTTCTTTCATAGTTTCTACAAGCAATCAAAGGTAACATCTTTATGCTTTTCTTTATTATATGTTCTTCTCTTTTTTCTACTTTTTCTCTTTTGATTTTGATGAATGTCCAAGTGAACCTAGAAGTATCAGTATAGCCATGTTTGTGTGAGTGCCACCGATATTCATGATGATGTTCTTCTCCTCAAGATTCTGTATCATTTCATTCTTGTTCGTCTTGATGATGTAATGCGAATGTGGACTGAGCTCGATCTATGGGTTATTGATCGCCTCCAAAGTAAGGTAAAACATGCAAGGTTTCCAGGTAAGTCATCAACCAGAGGAGGTAAGTTTTTCTTTTAGGTTTTCTTTCTTTTATTTTAATTCTTTAGTATAGATCACCATAATCTCCCAACCATTTTATTCAATCTTTTCAATTTCTTTGTATAAATTCATTTTCTATTTTCTCCACCTTCTCAATCTAACACTTTCTTCTAACTTAACTGTAACTTATTTTTCTTTTCTTTTCAAAAATTAAAAGAAGATCTTTAACCATTCTTTATAGCATAAAAGAGAACTTACTAAAAAAGCTTCCATCTCTAGTCCCTCTTTTGGATCACGACCCGCATAGCCACTTGTTAATGCTGTAGTATTGAGTACTTACGCTCTTCATTTTATGTTCTGAAATTTTTTATTTTTACGTGCAGGTAAAACCTCGATTAAATTTTGGCGCCGTTGCTGGGGAGAGGCCATAAGTTATTCTCTTTTTAGATTTATATTTTTTGTTAACATTCTTCTTTGTTCTTGGTATACAGGTCTAACAACAAGGAAATTTTTACTGCGGTGGACATATAAGTTGCCCTGGACTCTGCTCTAGAAAGCAGAGCCCAGAAGCCCTCAGATTTGCTACATTTCAGTGGCAATCTGAGTGAACTACTAACCTGTATTTTTTGCAAGTTGGCTGAATTGTAAAGTTAAAATTCTATAGCTATTTATTTTCTTATTTTCTCACTGTATATACTTTCTAATCTCAATAGTAAAATAATGTTTGTTAAATGCTAAAAACAGTTTAGACTTTGTATTTAGGCACGTGTCTAATTTGTTTACATTTTATATTACTGTCGAAGAGTGCTGGAGAAAAAAGTATGTATGCATAGCATATAATTTAGGAAACATTCTTGAGTGATTATTTGCTTGTTGAATGTTCTTTTCTATATCCTGCACACTTTGCACAATCAACCTTAAGGGTTGTCCTATAAACAAGATAAGGTGGTGAAGTCATTATCCTTCCTTAGCCCACAAACAATCTCCTCACTCATTAATCCAAGCCTAACTAAAACTGAGTAGATGTTGGCCCCAGGGACATCTCGGACTCAATAGGAGACTGACCTAAGGGGAAAGTTAATTAAATTCGACTCGCTAAATCGGTGTCAAAGGTTGGAGATTGAGGGGCGAAACCTCAAAGATTGGTGGTTTGGCATAATTAGGTCGTTGCTTAGGCACGGATACCTCTCACTGATCATGCCCCTACCTGGCTGATAACTTGTGGTCAGATTCGGCAATATCCCCCTTGGACAGTCTAACCAGTTAGGAGTCGTCTAGGCCTAAGATTCCCTAACTTAGATTAGATTTTTTTCTTTTTGTTTGTTTCTCCTTTTTTGATTTTTATAATTCTTGTGTGATATGGCTTATAACAATAATTTTTCTATTTTAATGGTAATCCATATTTCACCCTATTTGACTTGGATAATACCAATTAGATTTTTTATAATATGAACCAACTAAATATACCAGGTTGGACTTATCCGACTCAATACAACCTATGCCTCCAATCTATGAACATAATTCTAAAATAATTTCAACTCTTCACAGAGTCAATGGGGATTCACCTCCTCTGAGTCCAATTTTCAGCCAACTTGTCATCCTTATCCACTTTGTCTACAATCTTCATAATATTCATTCTCTGATTTTGCTTACTATACTCCTTTTCTAGACCACCCATTGAAGAAAAATCCGAGCTAGAAAGAGAATAAAAGCCATGCAGGAGGCTGAACGAAATTTCAGGCCTCCTTAATTCCATAATATTTCCAAGATTCATACTTAGTTCCACTAGTTCAAAATAGAAAACGATCAATCTTGGAAATGAGTATGCGTAAGTCCAAGCAACAATCAGAAAATCTGATGGACTCACGATTCACTATAAATTTTAGAACAAAACTTCATCTTTTTAAGTTCAATCGCAACAAATGATGAACCAATCAACTATGAAAAGCTGTTTGAAGCCATAACTCAGGCTCAAATCACTCATAATCATGACATAGATATAATGGTCAAAACTCTCCATTCTCACCCTTTGACCATTCCTGATGTCTCTAACCATTCTGTTAGAGCCAAAGAATCATGTTGTTTTAGAAAACCAGATTCCATTTAAGCACACCCATTTGAACTTGCCCAAACTCAAAATTTTAAAAATCGCATTGACATTTTAGCAAGTTATCCCTTTCCTGAAATTGAACTTGAGAATGAATATGATCCTGAATCTCAACTTGGTAATTCAATTCTACTTCCTGATTCAATAATGACTCCAGTGTCTTTACCTAATTTCAATCCTTCTTCAGTGTCCATATTAGATCCTGTGCCTGTCCATCAGAAAATTGAATCACCAACCTTTTATGATCATCATACTGAACTTGACCAATTTCATACTTTTGAAAGTCCTATTGATAAATGGCAAGTTCTCATTTTTACGAAATTGAGCTCAATGAGGAATGTGACCTTAAGTCTCAAATTTGTGATCCAGTTCAAATTTTTGAATCAATATTAACTCCTGTTTTGCTACCTGATTTGAGCAATATTTTTGAGTCAGTTTTGTTTTCCATACCTGTCATTCTTGAACTTGAATCGCCAATCTTAGAAAGTCACATTCCATTGTTGGGAAATGAATGTGGATTTGAGTTTCAACTTCTTGATTTTGACCCACTTCCTAAACAAATTTTGAGTCTTGAACCTTTTACTTGACTTTAGTCATTTTTCTGAGTCGATTGTAGTTCATGCCCTTCCTGATTCCAGATCAATTATTCCATCTTTTCATACTCTATTTTGGGACAAAGGTGTTGATAATAATGACTCTTAAATTAGTTTGAAAATTTGAAAATTAGATGGGATAAAGTTTTTAATAAAAATCATTCATATATATATCATTTTAGTGGGTTATATTAGAGAGGTTTCTGATGGGTTCCTCTGAACTCCACGCAAATTAGATAGGGTCACATTTCATGGACCAATCAGACCACCACCGGAACCACCACCTTAAGGTAATATTTCCTTCCCTTTCTTCTTTTTCATGCATCTATGTATTAATTCATATATTGAGGACAATGCATGAGATAGGTATGGGGGAGGATTCTAACATAACTTAGGTTTTCTTTTTATTATTACATTTTTTTATTACTAACATTTTCTTTACTTTTAAATTTTTTTTGAAAATAGAAACAATATTTGACATATTTTTTTGTAAGAAATTAAGTCAATTTTAAGGAATAGGAGAATCATAATTAGGATTTCTTATAGTTGATCAAAATAAGACTATTTATTTGATTTTTAAGGTTAGAAAGTAAATTTGTGAAAGTAATTTAGTCTTGATTTTTACCTTGATGAATATGCATACTTTATACACTTACTCACTTAGGGTTTAAAAACAAAGATTCTTATGCCTTAAAAAAAAAGAAGAAAAAGAGAAAAAATATATCTATAAAATAAACAAATCAAATTACTGATTAGCTAGGTGCTTCGGCCTAAGCAAGCCTTGGTATTTATGCGAAAGATGATTAGATAAGTCTGAGAAAAATATATATATATATAAATCCTTTGATTAAGCTGGGTATTTGTGCCTCATGAAGCATAAGTATTCACGTCTAAAGGGGTACATTTTATAAATAAAAATCCTTGGTTTCGTGGCCTTGTTTGCTCGAGTTCTTAAGTCCTTAGGGGTGTTTTCTCACCTGGTACCCTAAGACTGTCCGGTTTGGGTGTCACCCGACTAAAGGCTCGTTACATAGGCAGATTAGAAAGCCTAATGAAATTAAGGAATAATACCACAAAAAAATATAAATAAATAAATAAATAAGGCATAAGAGTTAAAGTTATAGAACCCTTTGTCAAAACTTCACTGTCACGAAAGTGCATATGACTTAGAGTAAAGTAATAGACTAGATGAGATATATCATTTGACTTCTTACTTTGATTGATGACATGTTTTTTAATAGAGACCAAGTTTAGGAATGAAAAGTTTAGTTTTCCTATAACTTATAGACTACTCAATTCTTATAATAATACTTCAAATATTTTTTCTCTTTCAAAATACTTTTTGAAAATACTAACTCTTTGTTTCTCTTTCTTTATGGATTTTGTGGGTGTAATCCACTGAAAACCCTCACGAGACAAAACTCGTCCTCTAGGGAGAACCTAAAGGTTTAACGGCTTGTTGCACATGCTCAGTGCAATCGCGTGACCTGCAAAAGTGGTTTAATAATTTTTTGGTGAAGTTTGTTGTTTTGCTTGAAGACGAGCAAAAGATAGGTATGGGGGTATGATCGGTCGCTGATATTCCACATTCGTTGTCACATTCTTATACTTATTATATAATAAACTCTTCTTTTAATCCTAATTATTGTCTAATTTATATGCATGCCCATTGCTAAAGGAAAAGAAAAAGAAACGAGCCCAAAAGCCCAACAAAATTCTGATTTACTTCAGAATTAATTTTAAATCAGAAGATCAGGACAGATCATGGTAAATCAGAGAAGTTGAAATCTGGTTAAAATAAATCTTTCAGAAACAATTGGTTAAAGCCAAAGATCAAAGGCAGTTTCGTCAAATCCGGAAGCTGAAACGGGAAATCTAGCACCAAATAAAGGAAAATCACTGAGTGAGGAGCTGTACCCCCAGTGTGACCACCTGGCCACACTCAGGCCACGGAAACGCGGCCAAAATCACGTTTTCGCGGCTTTGTTAGAGAAGTTGGGGGAGCGTTTGCTCCCCCTATCTTCGTACGCTCCGCCCCATTGGGTTTTGCCTAAATATACTGGGTTTTTCAGAAACCACAAGAACGATCAAGCAGAGATAGGTCTTTAGGCCAGTTTTTCATTCTTTTTAGTATAAACTTTTATTTTCATTTTATGTAATTCTTATTTCTTTTAAAGCATAGGTTAGACTGATATTCATGTAAGTAAGAGAGAGAGACTTATGTTGAGAGTGACACCTATATAACCTCCTCCTTACTTTCATAGTTTCTATAAGCAATCAAAGGTAACATCTTTATGCTTTTTTTTCTTTATATGTTCTTCTTTTTTTTACTTTTCCTCTTTTGGTTTTGATGAATGTTCAAGTGAACTTAGAAGTATCAGTATATCCATGTTTGTGTGAATACCACTGATATTTCATGATGATGTTCTCCTCCTCAAGATTCCGTATCATTTCATTCTTGTTCGTCTTGATGATGTAATATGAATAGGGACTGAGCTCGATCTTATAGGTTATGCGTTGATCGCCTCCGAAGCAAGGCAAAACATGCAAGGTTTCCAGGTAAGTCATCAACCAGAAGAGGTAAGTTTTTCTTTTAGGTTTTCTTTCTTTTCTTTTAATTCTTTAGTTTAGATCACCACAATCCCCCAACCATTTATTCAATCTTTTTAATTTCTTTGTATAAATTCATTTTCTATTTTCTCCACCTTCTCAATTTACCACTTTCTTCTCAACTTACTGTAACTTATTTTTTTTTTAAGAACTAAAAGAAGATCTTTAACCATTCTTTATAGTATAAAAGAGAACTTACTAAAAAAGCTTCCATCGCTAGTCCCTCCTTGTAGATCACGACTCGCATAGCCACTTGCTATTGTGATAGTATTGAGTACTTGCACTCTTTATTCTAAATTCTAAAATTCTGTATTTTTGCGTGCAGGTAAAACCTTAATCATCTAGCTTTTTTACGTACCCACTTAGTTTTCTGCACACACAAAATACTAACATTCCGTTTAATCATAGCATCAACTAACTCTACTAATTTACCTGTAAGAGAACTTATGTTCCATGATGCTAACCTAATCCTATATTCATGAGCTAACTTCTTTACCTTCACCCACTCATAAAAGTATGAGAACCCTTACTCATTTGACACCACATCCAGATGCTGATGTGGCGCGTCAGTTCTGGACAATGACCTAACAACCCTTGCCTACTTTTCACTACACCCAGGCTTCGATATAGCGCGTCGCTCAGTAGAAAACGCCCCAACGAAAATTAGTTCTTGGTTCATGTTCATAGTGACAATGTTTTACGTTAGCTGTCACAGGCTTACCACAATCCTCCTCCTTTATCCTGACTTGAGACAGGTAGTGGTGCACTAGCGGAGTTAGTGCTAGTTCTTCATGTGATGATAAAATAGATGCCCATGATTTGAATGAAGAACTATCTATATTTTTTGAAAACTTACTTTCTAAGTATAAACTTTTGAAAAAGAAAAGTTTAAATTTAAAGAAAAAATAAAAATTTATTTTCAAAACTTGATATGATTTTGTAAGAGAAGGTTGAGATTTCAAATGAAAAGGACTCATTGAAATCCCAACTTGACCTTACTTTGAAAGAAACAAAATTTTGAAAAAAAAAATGATTTTTATATTGTTTAGAAATGAACAATGCTTTGTCTTCAAAACTTGAATTTGTTTTAAAATGAATGAGTTTTTGAAGAACAAAATTGGTTTAATTTCTAAAGAGTTAGAATGCATCTCTTTAGAGAAAGTTTTCTTGAAAAATGCTTTTAATTCTCATATTTGTCATGCTTCCATTGCTTCATCTTTAGTGATAAACATGTTGCTTGCACCACATATTCTTCTACTGAAAATGATATATGTTTTTTGAAGAAGAGTGTAGATTGTTTGAGCTCTACTTTGAGCCATAGTACCATGAACAACAAGAGATTGGAATTCATGTTTCGTAAGAAACATGCTTCAAATTTGCATACACACCCATCACGGCATACACATGCTTATCATGCTCACACACATGATTCTATGTACGCTAATGTGTACACTTGTACACATTGTGGACGTACAGACTACCTAGAAAATTTTTGTTATGATAGATTAAATACTTCTAATTTTGTAAGTAAATATGTTTGGGTTAGGAAAGGTGCTAACCCCTATAGACTCAAGAAAGTTTGAGTAACAAAATTCACCCCTATTTTATTTGTTACAGATATGAGCTCTCACAAGATGTGAAAGTGTTGGTGCCTTGATGGTGAATGTGTTTAAGCTAAAAGATCATAATTATGGATGCATCACTTTCAAGGGAAGTTTGGTGGAAGGACCACCATGGTTGGAGACCTAGAGATTAATTCATTCAGTTTGGTAACATCTCTAACTCCTTATTTATGTTTACATACTTTTATTGATAATTTTTAAAATATCTTGGTTTTAATATTCATTATCTTAAATGCAATATTTATTAGACTTGTGATATACCAGTATAGTATTTGAGATACACCCATATTTATATGGATTCATCTTTTATGTTCTCACTATTATTTAGCTATTATGTATATCCTAACTCTAAAGCACTTGCATTTAGCCTAATGATCATATTTGTTTATGTTTTTGTACTTCATTTTTTGATTACATTTAGAATATAATTTTCATTAAAACTTGTGCTTATACTTATACAAGTAGTAAGCTAAACTTGATTATTATATTTGGTCTTTGTACTCATTACATGTATTTGCATAACCTTATTTTGATGATTATTGCATTTACACTTGTATTCTCCATTTTCGTACATCTTTTTATAAAATGTGTTTAGCTTTATGTATATGTTAATTTTGCCAAAAACTATTAGATATACATGTTTATCCTAGAGTCACTTGCTTTACATGCCATATATTCCATTTTGGACTCTTTTCATATTTGGATATGTATGTATACTTTAGTTTTGACAAAACATACATATACCTTAAAGTTTGTTTAATTTTTGATAAAAATAAAATTTCTCGTGTTTGATGATTTTCATGTTTATGATAAAGAAATTTTGCTTGAGCTTCATTTCCTAACTGCATGACTATATTCATTACATGTCTTACACTCTATATTTGGTGTTTACTCTTGTTTTTTGTTTCATGAGCATATATGTGATTTATTTCTTTTTTAGTGTCGATGATCATGGGATCTTAATATTTCATATATATATACTTGTTTTTATTTCTTACTTGAAGGATTTCGCATTAGTTTTCAAAATTATCTTTAAACTAGTTTCATATTCTTCAAATTGATAGTGATTTCAAACTATGCTAAAATGATCTTCAAATCTTATATTTGAAAACCTCTACCATCTAAGAGCGGTTGGTTGGCAACCATACTCTGTATGCTCTTAAATGAATATCTTTCAAATATGTGCATGATAATGTGGTAGTTATGAGTTATACATAATTTTAATGATAATTCATTTTTGTATACTCATACATGTTTTCTATTTATGTATGTATCATATCTCAGTTGATATTACATTGTTTTGATCATACATACATATATATGATTTTTGTGCTAAGTTAAAAAAATATGTTCATACATATTCTTTTTAGCACAAATTATTTTATGCTAAGCTTGATTCATATTCTTAATGATAATTGTATCTTTACAAGCTTATGCATTATTTTTATTAGTATTTCATAAAGGGAGAGAAAATTCTTATTTTATCTTTTAATTGATTTTATTTTCAATTGGTATCTTACTCCCACTCTTTATGATGAAAAATATTTTATTTGGTATATGCTAACATTTTTATATTGGTATCAATAATCTTCAATTGATGTTATTCTCAAATTGGTATCTCTATTGCAAATGATTTTAGTATTTACCTAAAAATTTGTTTTTTACTTTCAATTGTTTCATGTCTTTCTATGGTATCAATTGACAAAAAGATTGTTTCATTTTCAATTGGTAAAAAAATTATTTTTCTTTCAATTGATATAAAAAAATTTTTATTGATATTGTTTGTCTTTCTTAACCCTTTGTTGATGATTGCCAAAAGGAGAGAAAGATTTGGGTTTATATATGCATGTTTGATTATTTTTTATGCATATATACATATGTTTTATGATTCGTATTGCATATTGTTTTATTATTGTCTATTAGTATTTGAGCTTACATTGAATATCGTTATGTTTATTGATGTTTATGGATATGCATGAGTTAAGGGGGTTTCTATGAAGCCTATCCTTAATCGATGTATATATAACCTCATAAGTTTTGTAATCATCAGAAAGGGGGAGATTGTTGCCCTAAAGCCCTTCACCTTAGTTTTGATGATGACTAACTTATGAAGTTAAGTTACTAATGATCTTGTGTTTATATAGTTTCAGTTATTGATCAAGATCTTAGTAGGTGTTTAGTTTTAACAAAGGATTCAAAATCATGTTTCGGAGCTAACACGTGTGGATTCAAGAGATAGCGCGTCAAGATTGCATCTAGCACTCGGATGAAGTCAAGCTTTTTGGATCAAGTTTGGATCGAGTCGTCTTGGAGATGAAGATCGAAGAGAAGACTTTGGTTTAAGTTTATTTTAGATTTTGTTTATATCTTGTGTAAGAATAGATTAGTTCTCATATGCTGAAATACACACACAAACACAAGTGCAATAGTTTTGGTTTTGGTTTAACCATTTTAGATTTCTAAGAATATACATATATCATTTTCATGAATAGATAGAATCAAAAATAGTTTACATGGTTTATATGTATATTGAATTTCATCCATATACATTGATGATTCAATTGTTTAGAAAACTTATTTTGATTTATCTTACTCATGTGTTTTAATTTTGTATTTACCAAACGTAGTTTTGGATTAATGTCAAAAATATAAATATATCTTTTATATGTGTATTAGATTCTATCCGTACACACTATGCTTCAAATGAGTTTAAATATCTTATTTTTGTTTTTGTACAAGTTTGGAAAAATCGGATTTTCATTTAGAACTTGGTTTTGAAAAATACTGGTTTTAGTTTCAAGCTTATTTCCATACCTCAAATATAGTTCACATTTTTATAATATGTGTTGATTTTTAATCAAACATATTTGTACTTCAAATATATACATGAACTTTTTTTGTGAAATTTATAGAGTTTTATGGGAATTTTTAGGTATTTAACAAGTTAGATTTCATATCCTAAAAACCCAGTTCTGAGCCTTCTTGCGTCAACCGACCGGTCGACCGGTCGGTCGATCAATGTGCACAGGACGTGCACAAAATGCCTTGGCCATTGGACCGATAGACCGCCCCGTCGACCGATCCAGAGAGCTTGCTCTCTGGATCTGGCTCCGGTCGACGGGTCGGTCAACCGACCAGAGAGAGTGCTAGCTAGTTTTGGCCTCGGTCGACCAAGCAGTCTACCGACAGGCAAGTTTGCCTTAGGGCGGTCTACCGAACGGTCGACCAGTAACCCCATCGGTCAGAAATCTGACCATTGGCCGTTCGATCGGGTGGTCGACCGACAGGCCATTTTGACCTGGTTCTGACTCCAACAGCTATATTTCCAAGGCCCAATAAATATCAGTCCTTGACGCCAGTTTTCAATAAGAATTTCAAGAGCTAATTTCCCATCTTTTCTAGTGTTTTCAGCAAAGTTTTCAAAAGAGTTTTTGTGCCAAAATTCTCTGTCTTTATTTTTTTTCAAAGTTTTTGAAAAATCAAAGAAAAAGGTTTTGGAAATCAAGTTTAGAGTTTTCAATTCTTCATCTATCAAGAGTTTTTCTTTGTGTTTTCTTTTCAAAAACTTTGTTTTCTCACATATTTGAACTATCATCTCAAATCTATCTTAAGATCTTTGTATTGTGAGAAAAATTATTTGTGATCTCTCTAGATCACCAAGAGATTGTTCGTGATCATTGGATCACCAAGTTGTATTTTCTTTCTTTACTTTGTACTAGGCTTTATGCCTTCCTCTTGTCTACAGGAGAAAGAGAGTGAGTTGTGTACTCCCGATTTGTAATTGTAATTCCTCGGTGGAGGTCCCTTTGTGGAAGGTCCTGTATGGGCATAGTAGAAATCCTTCTGTGTGAAGGCGGTGGACGTAGAGTAGTGACTCGAACTCAAAACATATCCCACTTTTTGCATTTAATCCACTGTCTCTCAACTCTCTCTCTCTCTCTTATATTTGCATTGGTTTACATTTTTTATTCATATACATACTCGATATAGTTTGTGTGCCTACACGTGTGTTGAATCAAGAGAGCTTCTAAAGCACCTCAACTTTTAATTTAGAGGAATCTCGAGGAGTAGTTTTAGAGCCCTTCACGGGGAATTTAGACTCACTTTTGATTACACATAGTGTATTAGCAATTTAATTTTAAATTCTGCATCATTTGTCCTAGATTAGCCTATACACCTACCCCCCTAGGTGTACTTTCAACTTCAAGCATGTATCATACTTCATTACTCGATTGATTCCTTTTTCAGCACAAGAGGGGACTTACACATCTTACTATTACTCAATTTCATCTATCAGTGCATATATGTAATAGGTAAATTTACTAAATTGTTTAATATGCAATCTATCTTCCTGGGACATCTGGCATCTAATCTAGCATAAACAAAATTTGTACTTAAATTATTACTTGGGAGATATCTATTTCAGGATTCAACTAAACTAAAATATTTTAATTGACCTATATTGTGTAAATCACAAATGCCAAACTCTTGCATACCACTTGATCAGACTTGACTTGACTTGAATAAATATCTCTGTCAATAAGGTCAGCCCGACTATAGGGATACAAACCCAATTGCTTTGATGATACTATCTAGTTTAGAGTTAAACATCCCATGTGGATAGAGCGGTCATTGATAATTTATCATTTGTATCTGTGCTCATATGGACGAAAATAAGTGTTAATGAATAAGAACTCACAATGGAGAAAAATTAAGCACTCCAGTTAAAAAGGTATTAGATGTTGCCATAAGTTCTTTCTTTGAGACACTGGTGTAACACACCCGCTCCCAGAATACGTACTTAGTTGCGTATTCAGATTTTTCGATCGTATTTTTTGATTTACTTCTGTATTTATTTTGTATTATGAATTATTTATATGATCATTTTGTCTTGGATCCGGATTCACGGACTCGGAGTCAGCCCTAGTCTGAACCGAGGACCCGATCCTAGGGTATTACTCGATTTGTCTTTCTGATATTTAGATTTGACTGATTTCAGTTTTAAACATCATTTTCCAATATTTTAGGTTTTCTATGATTTTTTGGAATTTTCCTGAATTAAATTGAAAATCTTCAAAACCGGTGTCGACCAGTGCCGCTGACCGATTCCCGGATTTTTAATTTACAAACGGAGTTAAATTTCTAAAAACGCTTTCTTGTAACTTCTTAAAATCACATTTTCTATCTAAATACTTTTTCTGAAATTTTTCTAATTTTATCAAAATCCCGCCGACCCGGTGTAGACCGGCGTTAACGGTTGACTTCAAGATTTTTATTTCAAAAATGAGATTGAATTTCTAAAAACCGATTTCACAAAAAATCTTTATATAATTTATTATTTTTGAGAATTTTTGGGAGGCTTTCCAAGCTACCTTATTTTTTTGGACTTTTCCAGAGTTTTTCGGTGTTTTCCCAGATACCGGAATTTTATCCAGATATTCTACTTTTTCTCTTTTCTCTCTCCTCTCTAGACGCGAGTTTCACCAACCTGGATTCTACATTTAATGCAGAGATCCTCTCCATACTGCATTTAATGCACTGCTAATCAACTCCAATCAGTCAAATCTGACTTTTGTCCTTTTTGATAAACGCGATCTTGCGTTTTCCTTCTGGACGCAGAGTTAATCTCCGCGTCTGGCTATTTTTGCCTAGACGCGGATTTCATTTCATGGGGACGCAGGTTCTTTAAATGGAGACGCAAGTCCCCATTTGTGAAGCCTCTTTTGTTTTGATTGGATGGCAATATTATTATATAATTTCTCTCCTTAATAACCACCCCTCTTTTTTCCTTCTTTCATTCTTCTTCCTTTCTTTCGTTTCCAGCAAGCAAATGGCAACAGCCCTGCTTTTCCTTTGGCCATTCACCCTCCATGCTCCACTTCTCCACCTCCCTTTTCCACCACCAATTCCACCATCTTTTTCTCCTCCATCTCCTCCTCCATTCAACAACAACACCACAACACCACCTCCAATCTTCTTCTTCCTTTTCTTTTCCACCAAATAACCCATTTCCTCCACCACTTTCTCAACCATCTCCACCACCATATATTCCATCTTGGCCACCAACGACCATGCCATCTTCCTCTCCTCGTCGTGCACTTTCCGACGAGCTATTACATCGCTCTCTGAAACTCCTTTTGCAAAACTCTAATTTTTCATTTTCAACTACACTTGCACTCCACCATTGATTTGGGCTTGGAACTTTGGCCACCTTTTCCGGCCATCTCCGGCCACTTCCGGCCATCTCTGACCGCCGCTGGTGACCGCCGGTCATCGCCGGCCATCCTCCCTTTCCCTTTTCATTCTTTCCTTTCCTTCTTTCTTTCTTTTCCTTCTTTCTTCTTTCCTTCTTTTTCCTTTCCTTTCCTTTCCTTTTTCATTTCCTTTTTTTCCTCTGATTTCCCTCACTCTTTCCCTGCGTCCCACTCTCCCTCTTTCCTGTCTCTTTCTTTCTCTCTGTTGATTGCTAGACGCGGATTTTACCTCATGCGTCCAAGCAATTCCTTAACGCGGCCTTCGCATTCCTGTATTGACGCGACGCGGAGCTCATGCCTGCATCTGTGTCCTTCTCGTGTCAACACGACGCGGAACTCATGCCCGCGTCTGTGTTCTTCTCGTGATTAACGCGACACGGGACCCACGTCCGCGTTCTCCTCGTGTCCTGACTTGAACGCGGGTCCTGAACCTCGCGTTTGTGGCATCTGCGCGACGCGACTCCCGCGTCTGCGATCCCCGTGTCTCACTTTCAAACCCGCGTCCCCCTGCACACACTCTCTCTCCATGTACTTCTCTCTGGTTCTCTCTTTCTTTCTCTCCTCCCTCTCTTTCTCTTTCTCTCTCTTGATTTCCCCTCTCTCTATCACTTCTCTTTAACGCGTTGATGCGTTGATTTTTTGGATTCCGCTGATCGGGGATTTCACTATGTTTTCGAGACTTAGGTGAGTGTCCTCACCTCCAATCGATTTTCCCCTTTTATCGGATCGACTTGTATTTACATTATGTATCACTTGACAACTAATGTGTTATCATTTACCATGCTACTACTGGACACCTGCTACTGTTATGTTATCTCTTATCACTCGCTCCTCGTTATGACATGACTTATCACCTGACACCTGACATGCTGCTACTTGACACTTGTTCATTATAACATGACTTACTACCTGTCACCTGCCTGATTACTTATCATTGGCATGTTGAGACCTTATACCTGTTATGATTAACTCCCTACCCATGATTATCACATTACGGGAATGTAGTACTTGATCTCTTGTTATGAACTCCTGTTATACTTGTTATGTACTCCTGTTATGACCAGTTAAGATCCTACTCATTTCCGTAATCCGATAATTATGTCAATAAGCTATTAAAAAGGATAACTTGCACGGGGAATGGGAGGAAGTGATGGATGCCGGTATGATGCCTTGCTTATAGTAATGGAATACAAACTGGCGATTCGTGTTAGGGGGATTTCAGGCCCCCAGAGATCGTGTTAGGGGGATTTCAGGCCCCCAAATGGCTGTGTCCCGGGCGGTCGGGAACTACTATAAGTATGAGCTATCAGTTCTTCATCAGCTTCCAATAACCAACCTCGACTTACTTATATATAGATGTATGTGTGTTGAGATGTACGCCAGGACACATACCAAGATATATGGGTCGGACGAGTAATAATAATAATAAAAGATTCTAGCCATGATCTGTTGTATGCTTTGCCGAGTTTGCTTCTATCGGGTTTTACATCGTTTTCGGTTTTATGATTATTATATTATACATGTTCATTCCTATCTTTCCACTTATATTCTATTCCACAGTCTCCTGTTCTAATCATATCATGAGTAGTTCCGCTTTATACCACTTGTTTTATATCTACTTGCTCCTACATGCTTATGCTCACAACACGATTTTCAATGCATGATTAAGATTCAGTTTTATTGATACACTTGTGTTTACCTATGCTCGCCACCTGGCTTTCGCATCACTACTCGCCGGGAGTTCTGACTCCTCTGGATCCTCATGTCCAGGTCATGGAGCTTGGAGCGTATGGATTCTCCCAATTGCTGATCAGAGTGGCGCAGCGGAAGCGTGAATCCCTAGCAGACCGTCTGACGCTCCATCCTTCCAAGCCCCCTGCTCGCTCTAGAGATTTCCTATTATGACTCTGAGCCTGTCTTTGTACTATTCATACTTGTACATCTCTGTGTATTTCTCGCATTTGTGCCATATTGGTGATGTAATATTCATGTAATATTTGTCATCTCTGGTGATAACTTTGTAATTGTACTCATATGTTAGAATGTATAATGCACCACGTGCTTCCGTACTCTGATTCTTGCCTGTACTGATGCTTAGCTTATATACGTAAGGGTATTTCTGACCTGCGTATATACGTCGCAGTAACGTCTCCGTACCCGCCAGATCGGGGCGTTACAGGGTGGTATCAGAGCCTAGGCTCTACATCCTCAGTACGTCCAGACGGCAAATTAATGGTAAAAAAAATTGCAACTGGAATGCATGAATCCTGGTTATACACTCCAACTACAAGTGCAGAGTTATCTATTCTATCTTGATCATCCTTTCTTTGATTCCTAATCCTTTCCATCTTTCCACTGTTTGGTTTTTCGAAGCCTTTATACAACTTAAGATATGAATAGACTAAAGAGGTAGCGGCTGGTTCTGAATGAAGCTATTATTGATCTCTTCGACTACTCTTTTGAAGTTCGGGTATTCTCAGGATTGATCCACGATTGGGTTATCTTCAGAAGTCGGTATTCAGGTTTTTCTACAGTTATTCTCTATTATTGGCTATATTCTTCGGAGTGATCGATGCCTGGTCTTCGGAATTCTTAACTATCGGTCTTCTTTATTTATGCTCAGTATTATCAGGGTTTTCTTTATCTTCAGTATTCTGACTCATTCTTGAAGCGACATTAAGTATGCAGTACAACGGAATTTTATTGCAACACTGTGTTATCAGTCAGTATTATTCGGCATTGTTCGAAGATTTATACAGCCGGAAGTGCAGAGGATGTCTATGTTCTGATTATTGTTCAGTCAACTTGAGAGCCCTACCTATAGTGCTTCATATCTTAATTTGTATAATTCTCGTCCTTGTCTCTTTGTGTTCAATTTACCCCTTATCGAAATTGCGAGACGCAATTTTTGTAAGGTAGATGATTGTAACACCCCGCTCCCAGAATGCGTACTTAGTTGCGTATTCAAATTTTTCGATCATATTTTTTTGATTTACTTCCTATATTTGTTTTGTATTATGAATTATTTATATGATCGTTTGTCTTGAATCCGGATTCACGGACTCGGAGTCCCCTAGTCTGAACCGAGGACCCGATCCTAGGGTATTACTCGATTTGGTCTTTCTGGTATTTAGATTTGACCGATTTCAGTTTTTAAACATCATTTTCCATATTTTAGATTTGCTATGATTTTTTTGAATTTTCTTGAATTAAATTGAAAATCTTCAAACCGGTGTCGACAAGTGCCGCTGAGCGATTCTGAATTTTAATTTACAAACAGAGTTGAATTTCTCTAAAAACGGCTTTCTTGTATCTTCTTAAAATCACATTTTCTATCTAAATACTTTTTCTAGATTTTTTCTAATTTTATCAAAATCCGGCCGACCCCGGTGTAGACCGGTGTTAACGGTTGACTTCAAGATTTTTAGTTCAAAAATGAGATTGAGTTTCTAAAACCGATTTCATCAAAAATCTTTATATAATATTTATTGTTTTTGAGATTTTGGAGGCTTTCCAAGCTACCTTATTTTTTTGGACTTTTCCGGAGTTTCGGGGTTTTCCCAGTTACCGAATTTTTACCAGATATTCTACTTTTCTCTTTTTCTCTCTCCTCGCTAGATGCGAGTTTCACCAATCTGGATTCTGCATTTAATGCAGATATCCTCTCCATACTGCATTTAATGCACAGCTAATCAACTCCAATCAAGTCAAATCTGACTTTTGTCCTTTTTGATAAACGCGATCTTGCGTTTTTCCTTCGGACGCAGAGTTAATCTCCGCGTCTGGCTATTTTTGCCTAGACGCGGATTTCATTTCATGGGGATGCAGGTTCTTTAATGGAGACGCAAGTCCATTTGTGAAGCCTCTTTTGTTTTTGATTGGATGGCAATATTATTATATAATTTTCTCCCTTATATAAAACCCCCCTCTTTTTTTCCTTCTTTCATTCATCTTCCTTTCTTTCGTTTCCAGCAAGCAAATGGCAACAGCCCTTGCTTTTCCTTTGGCCATCCACCCTCCAAGCTCCACTTCTCCACCTCCCTTTCCACCACCAATTCCACCATCTTTTCTCCTCCATCTCCTCCTCATTTCAACAACAACAACAACCACAACACCACCTCCACCATCTTCTCTTCCTTTTTCTTTTCACCAAATAACCCATTTCCTCCACCACTTTCTCAACCATCTCCACCACCATATACTCCATCTTGCCCCCAACGACCATGCCATCTTCCTCTCCTCGTCGTGCACTTTCCGACGAGCTATTACATCGCTCTCCGAAACTCCTTTTGCAAAACTCTATTTTTCATTTTCAACTACACTTGCACTCCACCATTGATTTGGGCTTGGAACTTTGGCCACCTTTCCGGCCATCTCCGGCCACTTCCGGCCATCTCCGACCGCCGCCGGTGACCGCCGCCATCGCCGGCATCCTCCCTTTCCCTTTTCATTCTTTCCTTTCCTTCTTTCTTTCTTTTCCTTCTTTTTCCTTTCCTTCCTTTCCTTTTTCATTTCCTTTTTTTGCTCTGATTTTCCTCACTCTTTCCCTGCGTCCCACTCTCCCTCTTTCCTGTCTCTTTCTTTCTCTCTGTTGATTGCTAGACGCGGATTTTACCTCATGCGTCCAAGCAATTCCTTAACGCGGTCTTCGCATTCCTGTATTGACGCGGCGCGGAGC